>JAVTVY010011960.1:0-52550 GCA_036873755.1 Hanleya hanleyi
ACGAAGGAAAAGACACCCGACTCACCCTCCCCGAAGGCCAATACGATATTCCCAAGGAGTTCATGGGTGGGCTGTCAAGACTGTTGCATTATAAGGCTCAACGGGAGGTCACGAATACTTCAAACCCATCAAAGCCTATCCCTTCAAGAATCACGTGAACTTCGATTACAACGCACACAACGACAAGGCAGAGCTTATCGTCACCGCCAACGCGAGTGTCGTACTGAGTCCCATCCTACAGCAAATGCTGGGTTTCGATCTACGGACGTTCGCTGGTCCCACCGCCCACCAAGGCGAGATCCCGATGGATATGAAGTCGGGTATGTACGGACTCTACGTCTACTCGGACGTGGTGGACAACCACATCGTGGGCGATATCAACACACCTCTGGTACGGGTGGTGCCCATTAAAAAGTTGTATGGAGATCAAGTTACCCACAGTTTCACCCACATGCTCTACCTGCCCGTACGACAAACCCACATCAACACGATCACGGTGGATATAAGAGATGACACGGGACGACCGGTGGCATTCGAACGCGGGAAAGTGGTGGTGACACTTCATTTTCGACATGCACGTGCTCCCCACTTTGTATAATGAAGGTGCCTTACGAGTGCGATGCACGCAGCTATATGGACTATTATGCCCAACAGGCCTGGGGTGGCTTTCCGGTTTTTAGTGGTGCACGCATGCAACGTGGACATGGACTGGGGAACATACTCGGGAGCATCGTCAAAACGTTCCTGCCCTTGGTGAC
The DNA here is from genome assembly GCA_036873755.1 of Hanleya hanleyi. Lineage (NCBI taxonomy): Eukaryota > Metazoa > Mollusca > Polyplacophora > Lepidopleurida > Hanleyidae > Hanleya > Hanleya hanleyi. The sequence goes on from JAVTVY010011960.1 coordinate 759, forward strand.
GCGTGGGGTGAAAGCAATCGGCAAACAAGCGGTACGCAGTGGACTGCAAGTGGCCGATGATGTCTTGGGGGGTACGGCACCCAAAGAAGCCTTGAAACGGCGGGCCAAAGAAGCGGGAGGGGTCTTGGTGGCCAAAGCACAACGCACCGTTGGGAATAAAAGACCTGCCCCACCGAGACCACGCACCAGTCGACGACCGACCCAGCGACGACGCACATCGAAGACCCGGGATATCTTTTCTTAAAACATGTCCTTGATCCACGCCGAGTCCTGCCCCTCCACCAACAGTGAATTTGATTTGTGGACCGTCCTGCCCACACAGACCAGTGCCGAACAAGTATTATGGGTGGAGCATCTCCCGCTGTCCAGCATCAACGCAACAGGGCCCATCGAGTTCACCATCAGTAATGCGGATACGGCCTATGTGAATTTAGCCCATACCTACTTGTATGTGAAAGCCAAGATCGTCAATGGAGATGGCACCAGAATCGCCGACCAAGCAACGGTGGGCCCGACGAATCTCTGGCTGCACTCGATGTTTCAACAGGTGGATATATTTCTTAGCGACAAACTCATCAGTGACTCGACCAACACGTACCCCTATCGAGCCTACATCGAGGCGCTGTTGTCGCATGGACGAGAGGCTAAACAATCTCAACTGACAGCCGCTTTATTCTACCAGGACAAAGCCGAGCACATGGGCGCAGAGAACGACAATACGGGATATAGCAAACGGAAGGCTTTGACCGCGAACGGCGTCGCGGTGGATCTCATGGGTCGACTGCACGCAGACATGTTCATGCAAGACCGATACCTCTTGAACAAAATCCCCATCAAAATCCGACTGATACGGGCGCCTCCGACCTTCGCCTTGATGGCCACTAACGTATGCAGCTGACTATAAGATTGTCATCGAAGACGCAGTCCTGTATGTCCGAAAAGTGAAACCGAATCCAGCCGTTCAATTGGGACACATGAAAGCCTTGGAAACAAAACCAGCCCAGTACCCTATCCGACGTGTACAAACCAAAGTGTTCTCTGTGCCTGCTGGAAATATGGGCGCCAACAAAGAAAACCTGTTCCTGGGGGAACTACCCAAGCGATTGATCCTGGCCTGTGTGGAAAATACCAGTTTCAGTGGAGCCTACCCAGAGAATCCGTTTGACTTTAAACATTTCGGCATCAATTTTGTGGCCCTGCATGTGGATGGACAACAGGTGCCAGCCACGGCCTTAACACCGAACTTTGGGCGCGCGAATTTCATTCGAGCCTATCAGAGCCTGTTTACAGCCACCGGTCAAGTAAACCAGGACGAAGGGAATTTCATCAGTCGGGAGGACTACGGGAACGGATACACGTTGTTCTGTTTCGATTTGACCCCACCTTAGAGAACGACCATCAGCTGGCCCTGGCCAAGCAAGGCAATTTACGGTTGGAAATCCACTTTCAACGAGCCCTCCGGAGCACCGTCAATGTGATCTGCTACGCCGAGTTTGACAACATCATTCAAGTGGACAAGGCGCGCAACGTGCTGTGTGACTTCTCCACCTAACATGGATACAGAGCAGATAACCACCGTGCTGGAGAATGACCCAGAGACACGTATGATGTTTCAAGGGGTGTTCGCCCGAGATGTGTTCCCATTAGACCGTATGTATCCTGCCCGCTTACGTTCTCAACACGGACCCGATGGATCGGCCCGGTGAACATTGGGTGGCCGTGTACTTGACAGAACAGCAGGGCGAATACTTTGACCCGTACGGCCTGCCACCCCTCCATCCCGATTTAACAGACTTCATGGATCAAGGCACAGAGACGTGGTGTTGGAACAGTCAAACGTTGCAAAGCCTGACCAGTAGCGTGTGCGGACAATATTGCTTGTTTTACCTGTACCATCGATGCCGGGGAAGACCCTTATCTACCATCGTACAGATGTTTGACGAGTACCCCAAGGCCGAGGACCGCGATGTACTCGTATATGACTGGGCCGCCCATCATTTTCAATGTACAAGCCCCGTTCTGGGCTTGAATTCTTTCATGTACACACGCCCCTGTTCTGGGCTTAAGTTTACAAGCCCCCTGTTCTGGGCTTCAGTTCTTTCAATGTACAAGCCCCTTGTTCTGGGCTTCCGTTTTCACGTGGTTGTTCTCACGTTGTTGTTGTTACTGAATAAAAAAACAAAATGAGATCTCACCAAAAAACCCTGTCTTGTGTGTTTATTCATAATGCATAAATGCCCAATGTGGAGATTCAGTCAAACTGAAATCAGTGGTGTAGGATGGGGCCAAAATGTAACCCATCAATGTTAGAATGCAAGAGCACTATAGTAAAATAGACAGCCAATGAAATCAGCCCACAGACCAAGTACGTGTTTTGGTCTAGGTTTGGAGCGGGCATTTCATTGAGGTGCGTGTAAAGGAAGATGGTGAGTGAAGACTCGTCCAACACGTATAGATGAAGTTTATTACTATGGAGGCCTTGGACCGTTTGACCTGGATGTGACCTTTGACCTTTTGACCCGACATTCATCCGCGCACTGCCGGAGAACCCGCGCAGCGCGCGCTGCGGCCGGGGCGGGCCGGGCCGGGGCCGGGAAAGTTGGAGGTAGTGTTTGAGCATTCTGAAAAAAACCGGAAGTGACGTCACACACACACACTTGCGCAGACCCACCAAACCACGTGAATGTTAGTCCAGGTGGATGCTCCCCCACCTAGGATTCACATGGATACCTCACTCGACACAATAGGCCCATGAGGGGCCCACCTAGACCCCAAAAACGTCTATGTCCATACCCTTTGGCTACCGCGCATGCGTAGAATGACCCTATGTCTACCCCACATCCACGCCATCAGATGCTCCATTACATAGGCTTCACATGGATACCTCACACGACCCATTCGAACCGTGAATAGCCCATCTGTAACCCAAACACATCCACACACACACCCCCAAAAATGCCTGCTTTCTCTACTACGGCCAGGCTGCGCATGTGCAGAGTATTGACAACGTACGAATCATTAGTGTAGTCAAGTGCTCCTGCATGAGAGCTTCAAAATAAGACCTCATACGACACCATTGGACCACCAGGGACTCACCTAGACTCCAACATGTCCACCCCGTATGGATTTATACATACATTGGGCTTATATCCCAGTATATGGGTCTATATGGGTATATATGGGGCTATAGACAGACCTCGAACTTTTTTCAAAAATTTCACCGTTTCGTGCCGGGACACTTCCTATCATGTTTGTCTTGACGAGACTAAGAAAACAAATCCAAACAACCATACCGCAAATGTCTATAAGTAGGTTTCCCAGTGGGACAAACATTGGTCCTATACCCTCAGTATGGGACTATATGGGTCTATATGGGTCTCCCTGAACTTTTTTCAAAAATTTCACCGTTTCGTGCCTGGACACTTCCTATCATGTTTGTCTTGACGAGACTAAGAAAACAAATCCAAACAACCATACCGCAAATGTATAGAAGTAGATTTCCCAGTGGGACAAACATTGGTCCTATACCCCCAGTATGGGACTATATGGGTCTATATGGGTCTCGGTGACTTTTTCAAAAATTTCACCGTTTCGCTCCGGGACACTTCCTATCATGTTTGTCTTGACGAGACTAAGAAAACAAATCCAAACAACCATACCGCAAATGTCTAGAAGTAGGTTTCCCAGTGGGACAAACATTGGTCCTATACCCCTAGTATGGGACTATATGGGTCTCCCTCAACTTTTTCCAAAAATTTCAACGATTCGCTCCGCGACACTTCCTATCATGTTTGTCTTGACGAGACTAAGAAAACGAGACCCCCACAACCTATACCGCAAATGTCGAGAAGTAGGTTTCCCAGGATGGTCCTATACCCCCATACCCCATATAGGCATTTTCACGTAATTTAGGATAAAGTCCGTGTTCCGTATTTTTTCAGGAAAAATTTTACATACACCCACCCTGGAACTAGGGGGAGATAACTCTATTGATAGGCAAGCCCCGTTAAGCCCGGCGACCTATATACCCCCCATACCCCATATAAGCATTTTCCCGGATTCCGTGTTCCGTTTTTTTTCAGGAAAATTTTTACATGCACCCACCCATGACTGGATGCCCCTTCACGAATGCTTCACATTGATACAACTCCATCGGCCCATTAGGTGCTCCCCTAGCTCCAAAACGTCTATTTTCATACCCTTTGGCCACCGCGCATGCGCAGAATGCCGATATTTCAACCCCACATCCAGCCCATTAGATGCCCCTTCACGAATGCTTCACATTGATACCTCATACGACCCCATCGGACCATTAGGGGCTCCCCTAGCTCTAAAACGTCTATTTTCATACCCTTTGGCCACCGCGCATGCGCAGAATGCCGAAATTTCAACCCCACACCCAGCCCCATCAGATGCCCCTTCACGAATGCTTCACATGGATACCTCAGACAACTCCATTGGACCATTAGGGGCTCCCCTAGCTCCAAAACGTCTATTTCCATACCCTTTGGCCACCGCGCATGCGCAGAATGCCGATATTTCAACCCCACACCCAGCCCATCAGATGCCCCTTCACGAATGCTTCACTTTGATACCTCACTCGACCCAATCGCACAATGGCGGCATGCCGCCATGTTGTACACGCCATTTTGGGACACAATGGCGGCATGCCGCCATGTTGTACACGCCATTTTGGGACACAATGGCGGCATGCCGCCATGTTGTACACGCCATTTTGGGACACAATGGCGGCATGCCGCCATGTTGTACACGCCATTTTGGGACACAATGGCCCAGACAAACAAGTCCCCAGACAAACAAGTCTATACATGTCCGAAGGTCACGCCTCATTCACCCCAACCGGAAGTGACGTCATTTTTACATCCGGGTGAAAGTAGAGGGCTCCGGGGTTTTACCTACTACTACTGTGTTTAGTCTGCTTTTCCGGAAGAAGGGCATTAATTCCATTAAGAGTGTGAGCGCGCTACATTAGAAGATATATAACAAGCGGGCTTATACATCATGATATACATGCTACTATGGCGGTACATCGCACGATCCTATGTTGTTCCTGTTTTGGGGTATGAGCTATATACGAGCATGACCGGAGCATGTTATACCCGTTAGCGAGAGGTGGTGTAGCGAGAGGTGGCATAAGTCCGGACCCCCAACTTGCAGAGTAAGAGGAGAAGGAGCAGGAAGAAGAGAAGGAGAGTGAAGGTTTAAGGTTACAACCAGGTGAATAGTTAACCTCTCTGTCCGCGAGTTATAAATCAGCAGCTGTCGAGCCCCAGCCCACTCTCCCGTAGGGCCTATACTTGGAACTAGGCGTTGTACTACCCTCTCTCGTCTAAGGACCCCAATGAGATTGAGCACGATGTGCAAGCGGGAGATAGATTACATACGAAAGCTCGTCTACTATGGTTTGAAAACGACAGCAATAACGGCAATTTTCAATGAGAAAAATGCCATTCGGTTGACGGGAGCGAAGATGGGTCGGACTGCCGTAAAAGAAATGTTTCAAATGATGAGAGTGACTGGGAAAAACGCATCTCCTGTGGAAATAGGTACATCCACCAATACGCGCAATCGCATCAAATATAATGTCACTGTTCGCCAAACCTATTGCGGAGGAATATAGTAACGATATGTAAGAGAGAAAACAAGTATTTGAGATAAGGCTATGGCGAAAATGAATCGCGGGAAATGGCTAACGAAGATCCTATTCCTGATGATGGAAAAGACGCTGCGTCAATTGTAGTACGATCAATTTATGAAATGTCACACGTTGCTATAAGATCATATTCATCTGAAAATTGTGATGCACCTCCAAACTGTACATGCATGGTATCCAAGAGGATGCTTTCAGGAGGGCTTTAAGATATGAAAATGTTTATTTGAGAAGTGGAATACCTGTGATAATACATCTTTACCTGACAAAAAACGGTCAAGTAGATGACTGAATCTGCGGAAGATCAATGAGAAATAAACCCAGTTGAAAATGAAGGCAGCGTATCACTACTTACTATCGAAACGATCATATATTAATTAATGAATTACACATATATGACACGTAATTAACACTGTAGCTTCATGTTTGTTTCTTTTATTCGTTTCGGTATTTTAATCTCTCTCCCTCTTCCACTATCTCGATCTATACGGTGGTTCAACTTCCATTCTTCTAACCCCTCTCATTTCGAAGATGGAGACTTTTCTGAAATCCGTCCAATTCATATTATGACGTCACTATGACTTCATCATGGCAATCAGGTGATGCGCCTCTCTCTGGAGTATCAAACGGCGCGCCTCTATAACCCATCCCGATCAAGAGATATGGAGAGTTTCTAAACTAAATACAAACAAATTTTGGCAAAAACAACATATCAAGGCTTCAGGTGTACAGTTATGGTGCCACCTTGTCCACAAGTTCGATGGCACTTTATACTTATTAAGTAAAGTTGCCGTCTGTTCACGAGCTTTTAATGACACTTTATATTTATTAAGGATGTCCGCTGGTGGTAAATCAAAGTAATTAACTTTTGAATAATGTGTGTTGTTGCATTCATAATTGTGTAATATGAGGAAAAACAAAGAAAAAAATATAGGTTGGTGTGCATTTTTTAGCTGTAGGCAACGTTAAGTGGACTGCCCTATGCTCAATTTGATAACCCAGAAAGCATAGGGAATAGCCCTAGTTTTGAAGCATATTCATGAAAAATTCATATAAATAGTATTTAACTTTTTCTTATATTCTAACTGTTTGCAGATAATCATAATGTCTATCAAAATTTAGCAAATTGGATGGATGTTGGTGTACAAAATTTTCGGCTAGAAATCCCCATCTCTTAACCTAGGGAAGAGAGATAACCCAATAGAAAAACAGGCAAAATGGCCGGCGAAGTCAAAAACCATCAGCGGACATCCTTAAGTAAAGGGGGCACCTGGCCCAGAACTTTCACGCCTAACTATAGAACCATGATACCACATAGCCTGTGATCACAGCCTGAGCATATAGTCCACGGCATTGATGATCTTTGGGTGCACTCCAGAGAATCTTCCATTCAGCAAGGAATGGACCATGTGTCCGTTTTTCGGCCACCAATTGTCCTAAAATCGTCAACCCAAATCGCTTATATGTATATATTTTCTGAAAGAGCATGATTAAACTATTAGCTAAGGAAATAGCACTGCTATGTTATAGAAAGATGAATCTCGAACATTCCCCTCTTAGCTTGCTTCCTTTTTCCTAGAAAATAACTTAAAATGTCGAAAAGTTGTCAAATTCGGCTCAATTTCCAGAAAAAACTGTCCAAGCGATTTCACTGAATTTTTTTTCTCACGTTCCCTGGTCCCTGTATCAACATAAAAAGGCAAAAAAAAACTGGGGGTGAACCTGCCCGTTTCTTTTAGGCACACCCAAGGAGCATAACTGAGGCGGGAAATTTTTTTTACCCCATGACCCCGATCACCGTGTACACGAAGCCAGCCATGGACCTGTATGTGCTCGTTTGCAGTGTTGATAATGCTGAATAGGGTGATATTATAAATATTGGCTATTGAAAAGACAAGAAGAATTATGGTGTAGCAGAACACACAGCAGTTATGGTCCATCGTATTATGAAATTAGACCCGGCCATTTCCACGAAACTGTGAAGGACCACCTTTAGCCTGGACACTTGAGTTACTTAATAAATATTGAGTAATGGTGCTACCTGCGACAGAACTCTTATTTTGATATCAACTTATCATTACAGACACACATGGGAGAAATTCAATACATTTTGCTAATCTGCATACCGGACAGTGGCAATTATCCCAACTCAGTGACGTCATTCAGCCTGCCGCGTATTTAATAGTTCATGTATATATGAAATTTTGAAACAACACAATGCAATTACCATGCGTATCATGGCGAGAAGAAAGTTGGTCACTTTGAATATTCGCCGAGCAGACGTTGCAAATCTCGTTCCGCTCTCGCTGGACAGGTTCCGGTTCTGGGTTTATGCAGAGTCCTGTTTTCAACACTCTCGCAGTCGCGTCCTTTCCCGTGAAGTCGGCGTTCGTTACTATTTTAATGTGTACGCATACTGCATGGAATATATTTTCAGATGAGATATGTGTCGAAGCAACAACAATAGTATTTCAATTTTTCTCGTCTTGTGAACTTAACCGGATCCTGTCCAGTGCAATGTATTATGGGGGAATCCTGCTCCCCGAATACGGTTGATATTTTTTTTCTGTCATTGCCCATGACAGCTTCTATTAAATTCACCTCCCAAATATAGAGTTTTCATAGAAACCTCAGAAAGCCGTGATATCACAAAATGCATTGAGTCGACCGATACCAAGGAAAGGATGAACAAGAGCTAACATTGGCTTCAATAGACGCCCGCAGAACACATATTCTCCCCCTAATGTATCATCTAAGAAACAAAATTTTCAACGATTTTCAATGATTTATTGATTTTGGGGTAACAGTGACCTTGGTCTCAATTTTGGTATGTGACACGTCTCTACCTAAAATGTAACTTTACTGACACAACAAAAAAGCGCTTTGTAGTAATAATTTCTTGTTATTGAGTTCACGGTGACCTTGATCTTTGACCTTGACCTAAATTTCGGTACGCGACACATCGTCTCCACCTTTATTAACTCAACTCAGGTCCGGGACACATCTTTTACCACTAATGAATCGAAATTAGCAGTTCTTTCAGGCCAAATGGTTTTTAGGCCACAGTGACCTTTGACCACGTCGACCGCAATTTGGATGCGCGACACATTGCCTCCATCTAGTGTATCTACTCACAACATATTGCAACTGTCGATAGAAAACTGTCACAGATATAGACCGGACACGAGGGGAGGGAAGAAAGGACGGAAAGCGTAATCAAATAATACGTCCGGCTTTGGGGCGGGTGTATAAAAAGGGGAGATTAGAGAAGTTAACGATGGCCCAAAACTCCCAAATATACCGCCCTCAGCCGTTATAACTGATATACGCTCGGTCTATGCTTATTGTAATGGTCTTATCTTATCGGTTCATACTCCATGTAAAGATAACGAGACAATGCATACAATATCCAAGTCGGTGGACAACAATGTGAAGCCTGAGATAATAGCTCCCTGGAGGAGGTATCTCCATCCAACCATTAAGGATACTGAACTAAACTGCACACACTTTTAAACACCTTCTAGAATTTGTTTTTATACAGCAAAAACTATATATTTGTTGAATGCGCATTTCTTAAGGATTCCAAGTATATAAATGTATTCACTGAAAATCTGTAAGTTGTGAAGAATTTTAAAAAAATAATTAAAATGAGCTTTCTTTTTTAAATGGCTATTTTCAAAAAAGTATTCAACTTATCGTAACTTACATCATCATTTCCTGTAGGAGACAACTGCAACAGGAAACCTGTGTCTCAGTTTTATTAAGTTTGGTCTAGTTCTTAATCTGTTGACATTTAACAGAATATTTCTTTACAAAATCGAGCAACTCACAGTTTTGAATTCTGAAGTTGAATTGAATGTCAATAAAGTGAGTTCTAGGGTTCAGTACTCTTACGAGCCCATTGTACCACACCACAGCCTTCGTTTGCACCAACCCCTAAATGAAACAGGAGTATTATGTCTTTAATATAAAATTTAACACCTTCCCGTGTACGACTTGGAGTTACTTATTACATGTACATGGGAAAAGAACGAGCTTGTCAAAAATCAACAGTTAACTCTGCATCTTTTTTTTTACAGTGTGTATAACAAACTCAACTCTACAACATGACTATCAATACTCCGTGATATTGATAATATATCACGCTTGAAATAACTTTGCATAGATCTCTCCATGTAAAACTCTCTCTGTTAGCTCCAGTACTGTTGTACCGAGGCTCATATGGAAACATCATAATGTATTCGTGTTCCTGGCACAAATGTCGATATGCCGAGTACGGTCGGTCATAGAAGTGTGTGCGGTTTATCATTCTGCAATTTCATGGTTTATCATTCCGCAATTTCATGGTTTATCATTCTGCAATTTCATGGTTTATCATTCTGCAATTTCAAGCGACACAAAAACGATCAGCCTTTTATTACTTCATACGGCATATATTATGATACCCTCCGGTTCAAATCGTAAAAGCGTTTTGGGAAAGTGGATACACGATGAGAGATGGAACTGTTTAACAGGCTACAATTATGAAGTCTCCATTTGTAATTGAATCCCGGTACATGAAACAACAGTACTGGGGTTTTATATAGAGAGAATTATACAGTTAGTTCAAGCATGATATTGTCAGTAATTAATGGTAATCATTTTGTAGAGTTCAGTTTGTTATACACACTGTGTAGCAACTAATAATGATACAGTTGTCGCGACTACGACATTAACAGGCGACCTGACAACTACTGATGACACAATTGTTCGCAATTATGACATTAGCATGCAGGCGACCTAACAGCTGCTAATCATACAATTGTCGCAATTACGACATTAGCAGGCGACCTGACAACTACAAATGACACAATTGTTCGCAATTATGACATTAGCAGGCGACCTGACAGCTGCTAATGATACAATTGTCGCAATTACGACATTAGCAGGCGACCTGACAACTACAAATGACACAATTGTTCGCAATTACGACATTAGCAGGCGACCTGACAACTACAAATGACACAATTGTTCGCAATTACGACATTAGCAGGCGACCTGACAACTACTAATGACACAATTGTTCGCAATTACGACATTAGCAGGCGACCTGACAACTACTAATGACACAATTGTTCGCAATTACGACATTAGCAGGCGACCTGACAACTACTAATGACACAATTGTTCGCAATTATGACATTAGCAGGCGACCTGACAGCTGCTAATGATACAATTGTCGCAATTACGACATTAGCAGGCGACCTGACAACTACTAATGACACAATTGTCGCAATTGCGAAAATTGTGTCATTAGTGGTTGCTATAACGCTGCCAAAAAAAGAGAGAAAATTTATAGACAAGTTACTGATTTTTAACAAGCTCAATATATAGACGACTAATTAAAATGGACAGACTTTAGTATGGCTCGACCTAGTCGACTTCTAGCACGTCCATTGAATCTGCTCACGTCCAATTTTTGTTTTTTCCAATTTTTTGGCTTCCAAAACATACCTAAATAGATAATCGAACACAACCAGAAAAAAGGTGATGGCCCATCACCCTTTCATGGTGATCAGACCTGACCATGACATTTAAAAGGTGATGAGTTTCTCTCATCACTCTCAAGAGTTGATGACCTAAATTTACTATAATGCCCATCACTCTTCAGAGGTGATGACCATAATTTTTAAAGGTGATTATAAAAAGGGTGATGGCTCTAACTCATTTTTTTCTGGCTGTGAACGATTGAAATTACTTTTAAAACGGACGTCGTGGCGAATACGTCAACATACCGGAATCGGGGCCGCGAAAAACGGAGCTCGAGGGTTTACATTCTCCGGACGAGACTCTCGTTAGCGAATTACAATATAAGATCGTACATTATTAAAACATCCATTTAAACGGAATCTTTGTCATTAAAAATTCGTACTGCGGCGATACAAAAAATTGTTGACATAATATCCTAGTATAGTATTTATTTACACTAAACATATATGACGCCATCCTCGAGAGTCCGTGTATCTATCGATCTGTTAGGATCGATACGCTGGCTTGGCTAGTTACTCATATAGCAGTTCTGAATATAAATAGACCAATGGGTTTCCTCTAAATCAAATCAATCAGTGAACACCTTAACCTGGCTGATTACGCCAATCCGCTGCGAGGTATGAGATATGGCAGGTTTTAATTTCATTGCTGGCCAAACTACTTTGATGTCCGACTCAAATCCCCAACGGAAGTCAAAGCAAAAACCGCAGGCTTGGGATACCGATATGCTAATTCAAAACAAGCGCTATCCTCGCGAGTCAGTGTATCTATCGATCTGTTAGGATCGATACACTGGCTTGGTTAGTTACTCATATAGCAGTTCTGGATATAAATAGATCAATGGGTTCCCCCTAAATCAAATCAATCAGTGAACGCGCTAACCTGGCTGATTACGCCAATCCGCTGTGAGGTATGAGCTATGGCAGGTTTTAATTTCATACGGTCCATACCATAGAAAGTATGACAACATGAAAGATTTATAAAAGGTTGTATTTGAAATTGTACATTTAACGATGGGAAATTTTGCTGGAGTATTGGATGTTTAAAACATTTGTTATATTATCTGAGAGTTGGAAAATAAATTATTTGACAGTTTACATCAGTTTTGATGAAGAAATGGAGTTGTTTCGAAATACGTGATAGTTAAAATGTAAACAGTGTGAAATAAGCTAAATAGCGACTGTATGATATGTGTAGATCATGTCATGACGGTTGCCGAAAACAATGCTATGCTGCCATTGCTACTCTCGACTGATATCAGTTGGAGAAATCGCTCTTCAGTTATTGCATTCACAGGCTCAGAATGACTGGGATTATGTTGATGGTTGAAAAACAATCCCAGTCAACCCACTGTTCAAGTTTGATGTCAATCAGACAAATCATTTTTTTTTTGTTTTTTTTTTTTCAGTTATAGCAATTTCAAGCTCCTTCAACATGGCTGAATAGGGGTCAAGGTCAGGGCGTCCATATAATGGAGTTACGCAGATTGCCGGAAAAAAGTCCCAGCCATCCGCTCAATAATACCCATTGTCCAAGTTTGATGTCAATCAGACAAATCGTTTTTAGTTACTGCAGTCACAAGCTTATGTAGCATGGCTTAATAGGGGGTCAACATCACGCCGGCCATATTGGATTACGCAGGTTGCCGAAAAACAATACCAGTCATTATCTCACTCATACCAAATCACTGTCCAACTTTAATGTCAATCGGACAAATCGTTTTTGAGTTATTGCAGTCACAAGCTCATGTAGCATGGGTGAATAGAAGTCAATGACACGGTGGTCACGGCAGCCATACTGGATTACTCTACTTGACGACAATCAATTCCAGCCATCCTCTCACTCATACCAACGGGGACTGTCCAAATTTGATGTCAATCGGACAAATAGTTTTTGAGTTATTGCAGACACAAGCTTATGTAGTATGCCTGAATAGGGGTCAAGGCCATGGCGGCCGTTTTGGTTGCCGAAAAACAATCCCAGGCAACCCTCTCACTCATAGTTTGATTTCAATCGCACAAATCATGAATAAGTTATTGCCGTCACAAGCTTGGGTAGCACAGATGAATAGGAATCAAGGCCACGGCGGTCATATTGGATTACACAGATTGCCAAAATCCCAGCCATCATCTCACTCATACCAAACTGCTGTCCAAGTTTAATGTCAATCGGACAAATTGTTTTAGAGTTATTGCAGTCACAAGCCCATGTAGCATGGGTGAATAGGAGTCGTATTGTATTATGATTGCCGAAAATTAGTCACAAGCTCATGTAGCATGGATGAAGCTCGTGCATGCCCATTTTTTAAAACTCGAGTGGGAATAGTCGTCTAGAATTCTAACATACCTTTGAAGAATGGTGTAATATTCCAGACACTGAGAGCACTCCTTCCGAAATATTGACCAAGACATGTCTCCAGGAAGAATAATGGCACTCCGCAAACCGTCACGAACAAACAGTAGGTGAAGAGGAATGTACCTGAAGAATTAAGCAAAGAAAGAATATTATGTGACACAAAGTTCAGTCGTTTTGTCGCCTCTTACAACGTATAGTCAGAAGAATCATGTTGGTCCAATTTTCAAAAGTATGGCAAGCCGTTTTGATATTTATTCGCTTATTTTAGATGTCATTCTGTTTTGATATCATAATTATTTTTGATATGAAACAGTTATTTTATATAAACAAAAAAAACAACATTATTTTCGTAGTAAAGAAAAGATGTTTTGATATCAAATATAAACGAGTAAAAATTTGCGCTCACGGCTTGGCGTATAGCATATAAGTGCGCCGTTTTGGAATTTACTGATTTGTTACATAAAAAAAAAACGTTTTTCGATAACCAAAATAAAATTTTACTTTTGATATCAAAAAACGAATTTTTAATATCGAAAAATGATATTTTGGTCGACAAAATCAACTTTACCAAGATATGGTAAAAGAAGATTGGGACTCCGCAAACCCACACAATCAATCAGTAGGTGAAGAGAAATGTACCTGTATAATCCACATATTGCAAATTACTGAGAGAACAAAGAATACCCTATCTGTGCAGTGACGCGTGACTTCCCTTACCGAAATAATATTTTTCTGGCACACTGGTTGCGGCAAGCTCATTTTTCAGATGCAAATGAGCTTTCTGGCACACTATACAAATTGCGGCAACCTTGCCGCAAACTAATTATATATTCAAGCAGCCTTCTGGCACACTCTTCCGGCAGCTTTCCGGCGCACTCTTTCGGCAGCCTTCTGGAACACTCTTCCGACAGCCTTTCGGCGTACTCTTCCAATAACTTCTGGGCTTATAAATATTGTCATGGTGGTGGTCAGAATGAGATCATCCTGACCTCCACATGCATGGTACAAATTAGTCTACTCAAACTGTTGTACATAAGATCTGTCAAGCAATGGAATCTAAACAGACAATGAATGAATGAAAGAACACAATGATCAACACTGCAGGGAAAAATACAACTTGTCTACGAAATACTCGAACTGGCCTGAACCGTAACCAAACTGTTACTTTGTATTCAAACAGACTTACCACACAAATCAGTATCATGTATGACCAGGAAGGCAGCAAATTGTATAAATTATGCAGGCCTAAGTTATCAGGAACAATTCATCATGGTTGCAAACTTGTTCTCACACCATTCTCACCAACTGCCAGATTTGAAAGTCCTGAACCGAATTACATATGTATTCATGTGCACCAAAAGTAGTCCAATGATAGGAAAGGTTAGTACTGTATATGTACACAAGAATCCTACAATGAAATTTTGTCTCAGAATTAATTGTTCATTCTACGAACATTCTCCTAATAACTGTAACTTCAGCTGTGTGGTACAGTGTGGTACACCAATTTTGTATAGTTCCTTCTGTGATGTATTCCTACACTAGGACAGTTTAGATAGTTTCCTATCCATATTTAAAATTAAGGGTCAAAAGTTAACTGGGTTAACTAATAACAGCTGGCAAATCTTCAGTGCAGCCCATTCCATACAGAGTGTGCCGGTATCGGCATACTATGTTTCTGACACACTCTCGGCGTACGGTGTGCTGCTAGCGCCGCACTGTGCGCCGATAGTGGCCCACAGTTTGGTTCTGGTACACTGTCTGCGCACTGTGCGCCGCTAGCACACTTTTATATTCCTCTGGCACACTCTCCGCATACTGTTTGCCAGTACACTATTACTATCACTATTCCTATGATGAATTTACCACTTCTAATTATAAAATTAAGACTCTGAACTTTTATTTTGTCCATTGTATACAGTTCCTGTCAAATGCATACTGTATCTTTCCTACAGATGTTTGAAAATAGTATATTTTTCAGTATAATGCAATTTCGAATTTCCCGAATTTTCCCGGTTTATAAATTGGGAGAAAAATAATTTCCGCTTAAAACACATCTTCTGTGTTATTGGTGTGTTCCTGGCGATTATAGGGAGCGAACAGAAAACAACAGCATGCTAATATCTGGTACACGAAAAAATGTGGGGTGAATTTTGTGCGAAAAAGGGCGGTTTTTGTTTTTGTTTTTGTTTTACGTGGAATTCATGAAATACGAATTTATGTTTTTCATGTTTCTTCTATCAGTGGCTGAATGCTCATCACCATAATCCAAGCTTATACGGCTTGGAAAAGTCGGTTAGTCAGTCGTTGTGGTCATATTCCGCCCCAATCTTGGCCCTTTTCATTTCTGAGACAGAAAATAAACCACAGAAAATGTCCCTTCATTTATGATGCGAGCCAACACGGTGCAGACCAGGATAGCCGACTCGATCTATATAATGAAACCAAACCAAACCAAACGCCATTTCTCGTATATTGGCTGTTGCAGAGCGCGCGTGTGAGTCATCCATCCTCCATAATGAAGGTCTGTACACTCCGTAACAGGCCATGCGCTCAGATGAGGGCTTTTTACAGTTATAACTAGAACCGTCCGTTTAAAATGTCAGCCAATGAACGGACGGCGTTTTGAGGCAATGAGATCTCGGTATATTTAGATTAAGGGCCAGTTTATGCAGAGAAAAAGCTGGAGAACAAACTATTTGAAGTCCGAGAGAAACAACATGGTGGCGTCTCTTAAGTCAAAACATTCACGGATACGGACATCTGACTTGAAAGCAACCAGAAGAAGACGAAATATACGAGACATTGCCTGTCGCTCAATTCTTTCAAATATGGGCATGTTCGAAGAGGTCATGAGTTAACGGATGCGCTTCGGAATATTTCTGATTGATAAGTGGCTGGTATTCGTTGTGGTGTACAAGCTATCCGTCATGGCTCGGATTTGATAGACGAACCATGTGACTTGGGATGATGAAGTCATCTTATATGTTGGATACATGCATGGGGTTTTTTTCTTTGGGAAAAATATAGCAGCTAACGGAGATAGAGGGTTCCGAGCAATCGGCAAGAATGAACGCTATCTAGTAACTAGGTGAAATATTGCACAGATTCGGCACTTCAGAATCGCAATTCGCTTGCCTTCAAACCATCGTAAAGCTGTCGTCGCTGAGGAAATTTAGCACGGATACATGTTATTTGGATATAAAGGGGGAGCATCGCACAACTTCAATTAGAACTGGCTAACTACAAAAAGTTGTTATTGAAGAAATTACATAAAAAAGAACATTAATGTTGCCATCTTGATAGTGTTGCGAAAATTAAGAAATTCCAGATTCAGTCTCGCCATACCAATCAACGATCCAAGTAATGTTCTGTTATGATATAAGCCGCCGGGATAATATCAGAGTGTACCTTTGATACACATTTACGTGACTTGGCTGAAGAACACTGATCAATGATAAGAATTTTATATAAAGAATATTGTGTTTCATTTATTTATTTTAAATTAAATGTTAATCTTTTGATTACTGATGCGAAATTTCTTTTGCGGAAGACAGATTAATTCTGAATGTAGGAGCTGACGACTAGAATTGTGGATAACTTACCGTTCACTTAAAGAATACGCCTTATCGGGAATACGCACATATAGTTATTTGTCCTTTTAGTACCGTATAATCCCAAGGTGGTGGCAGATGTATGTTGATGTGTTTATGCGACGATATGGTGACGATCACAACTGCCGCATTCAATTACAGGTTTACATTATTGATCACTGTCTAATCTAGGTCACCGATATCACTGAAACCTACTGCATCATAAGCAATTATCCATTATCCACACCTTATGGTCATGCCACACTGCTCACGAGCTGATTCTTGACCACTGACTAATATGGGTCACCGACAACTAGAGTTAAACAGAGACCTGCTGCAACAGATCGGCAATTATCAAAAAACTACCCTGTACCTTTGTTATGAATGTCCAACATGAACAATATCGCCCAACGTGTTTCCCATTTCAAGCTATGTTATGAACTCTGCCCTGCATAATCCGCACATTTAGACAAAAATAAGAAAACTATACCTAAAAGATCCCAGAAAAAAAATGGTAGTCAGTCTGTGGGGTCATATAACACTTCTCGTCAGATCACCCTCCGTTCCCTGTTCCCACCACCGTGTATACGGTTATCCTACTCAGAAAGTGAAACTGACATCAACATCGACATCCTCCGAAATATTGCGGATTTTTCGTTACCGTACCTAATATTTGGAAATGTCCGTGACGGAATCACAGTGAACGTCCTCCGTTCTGACTTCACCTGGGTTAAATCTTTTCCGTGACAGAATCACACAACAAAATCTTGACGGAATCACGAGTTTGCATTTTAAATCTTTTCGGGAAAAGAGCCTCATTAATTACATATTTTCTCCAAAAAATTACTGCTAGAATGGATTAAACATTTTTAATTATAAAAGACTGGGCTGTTATTTTCATACAGTTCCTGTCAAATGCATATATCTTTACTACAGATGCTTTTAATGGCATACCGGTATTCCTTTAACTAAAATGCAATTTTTCATTCTTGAGATCTTTGCAGTCATAAAGCAAGCGAATAGGAAAAAAAACAGCGTTTACGTTTTGGCGATGGGCGCTTTTAATAATGTCGAGAAAACAGATTTATGTTTAGGTGAAAACATTGGTGATATATCCGTTACAAGTATCAAATGTCGACTGGCAGGGAAAAACAGCCTTATTTAAAGCATGAATTCTGCTATTGTTGATGTAGTATGTCAGGCTGTACAATGCGAGTGTATGTGAATAAAGATCAACAGCCAGTAGACTAAAATAACTGCCGCACAGACAGCAAAAAAATCGATACAAATGCTTGCGAATTATCACGGTGTAAAATATTATTACGTATTGTATACGTTTGGCTATAAATATATACGCCATCTTTCGTGTCCGTGTTTTTCAATGTATGTGCGGGTACCACCAATATTAACATCCTATAGCTTCCTTAGCTTCCTGTACTTGTATATATACCACAAACATATGGTAGGGCTAACTTGATATGAAGCTCGGTCTCTAATATGTCACTAGCCTCGTGTTTTAATAGTCTTACCTCCGCCATTTCGCATACACATATAGGGGAACTTCCAAAGCGTCCCCATACCAATGGAAAATCCCAGGCTTGACAAGAGAAATTCCACTGGTCGTTTCCATCTTCCCCGTTTGTATTTTGCCTGGGTTAGAACCATCTTGGGTCGATTCTGGGTGTTGAATGGATTGGACTCTATGGAAGACTGTGTATAAATCTCCCTGGACGTTCAAACTGCTGTAGGCGCAATGTTACGGTACATCAAGCAATAAATGTCAGATCTTCGACCCCTGCTGTTGCTGGAAGGCCGGCTCTCAGTTGATCCCTATGCACAGTCATATATAAACGATTCAGCCGTTTGGATATACAGCCAGGCTTCTTTTCTTTTTTTTTTCTTTTTGTTGGGCTTGTTTCTGTGCACTCTATCACGGGGCGATGGAGTGCCCAAGTACGTTCATCCATCCATCCATCCAATCCCGGTCAGGAATAATTAAAGTCACAACATGTAACGACATGGTCGACTGACTCAAACCAAGTTCTCATAAACACGAAAAACAGGTTCGATAACCATAACCAGTGAACAGTAAACAAAAGGGTGTTAATATATAAGCCAACGGCAAAATATAAATATGAGTAACGATCAAAATATGAGTAACTGTTAAAATATGAGTAAGGGGCAATTTGGAGTAACGAGCTGGAGAAAAAGTACGATCAGTATGTAGAGTCCGGGAAAAACTGTTCCAAGTTTCGAATTACAAGCGTCTAGTCCGTCATTCCAAGGGTTTATAGACGTCCAAATATTCAGGGGGGTTTTCGCAGAATTGAGTCTTGTCCAATCGATATTCAGTTTTGTTAGAATTTTTCCCCCTTAATGTGTAATATTCTTATAACTTAACACTAGCATTTTGCCAGAATTGCGTTTTTCAAAAGTTTACCGTGATTCTTGGCTTCTCTATTGTGTGTTTGAGTGAATTTTACAGCCTATTAACGGTAGTAAGATGTGACTTCTATGAACCCCTGCAATCATAATTCAACCGTCGTCCATTAAAGAATATCCGCGTCCATAATCCAAAGACCTATTCCATATTCCATATAACAGTATTAGCACCAAATTCAACAGGCGTTCTAAGCACCCCAACATCTCGCCTTGCGGGGTAATCCGCCGAAGCTGCAGCAGTATTGAAAGCATACATGCAGAGCAAACAATAACGTCTGGAATAGATGATGTGGTACAGACAATAATGTCTGGAATAGATTATCTGGTACTGACAACAACATCAGTCCCATGTGGGATTACTGCCAGATAGGTCAATCCCGTGTAGGATGGATAGGTCCATGCCATGGGATTACTGCTGGATAGGTCAGTCCCATGCGAGATTACTGCTGGGTAGGCCAGTCCTGTGTAGGATTACTGCTGGATGGGCCAGTCCCGTGTGTTATTACTGCTGGATAGGCGAGTCTCGTATGAGAATACTGCTGGATAGTTCAGTCCTGTGTTGGATTACTGCTGCATAGGCAGTCCCGTGTGAGATTACTGCTGGGGAGGTCAGTCCTGTGTGGGGTTACTCCTGGATAGGCTAAACCTGTGTGGGATTACAGCGGGATAGGTCAGTCTCATGTAGGATTATGGTTGGATAGGTCCGTTCCGTGTGGCATTACTGCTGGATAGGCCAGTGCCACTTGGGATTACTGCTGGATAGGTCAGTCCCGTGTGGGATTACTGCTGGATAGGTCTGGCCTAGGTAAACATGAAACATATACACCAAATTTTATAATCATCCCACGAAATGTTCAGCAAACTTTTCATGTAGATTTGAACATTTATCTGGATAATTAGAACAAAATTCATATTTAATGTCATATTTCTTAAATAGAACATGCACATCCTCGAATCACATTGAACTTGGGTAGCAAGTGTCAAATTCATCCAATGAAAGTCGACAGCTTCAGCAAACTTTCCATGTACAGGTGTACATGTATGACATTATCATTGGCAGATTATTAAGACAAAACCTTCAAAATTTGAACAAAATTAATATTTCATCTCCTAAATAGCACAGGGACATCCTCTAATCATATGAAATATGTGTACCAAGTTTCATAATCATCCAATGAAAGCTGACAAATTCAGACAACTTTTCAGTACATTTTTGTCTAAAAAAAAATCATAATTGGCAAATTACTAAGTCCAAAACCTCATAATTTGGACACAAATTAATATATCATCTCATGAAAAAGCACACGCGCATCCTCCAATCATAAGAAACATGTGTACCAAGTTTCATAATCATTCAATGACAGCTGACAACTGCAGCAAACTTCCTATGTTCATGTGTACATGTAGCGGCCTACATGTACAATTCTACTAAACAGAAAACTCTATCATTTGCCATAATCTGAACAAAAATTAATATTTCATCTAAAAAATAGCACAGGCACATCCTCTAATCATAAGAAACATGTGTACTATGTTTCATAATCATCCAATGACAGCTAACAACTGCAGCAAACTTTCTAAGTACAGGTGTACATGTGCACTTCAGCTAAATGCAAAAGTCTATCATAGGGATTTTAACATTGGAGCACCTCAGGGGTAGTACCTCCAGGTGGAATACCCCTCCCACATTTTTTTATATTTTTTTTAAATTTTCTCTAAATTTTCTACATTCTTTTTGAATTTGCTAAACCAAAAACCTAACCATTTCCAGGCCGGGGACACCGACACCGACGACGACCTCCTCTTCCCCCTCACAATATCTCCTCTTTACTTCGTCAGACGACATAAAAAGACAATCATAGTACACATAAACTTAGGCTAGTTTCCTGCAAGAGAGAAGCGTTCAACAGTTTACAATGATGCCGACAAGACATCATGATGTTCCAAACATATAAAATCTGTATCGCTGATCAGTATTTTTAATCCATAATAATCGTTGTAAAGTCGTCATCTAGAGAATGATGTATCTCAGTCACGCTTTGATTGTGACTGTTCATCTGAGCACCATGGGGATCTTGAAGTATATGGGTTCATACGGCCCCTAGCCCCAGGTTAAGCGAATTAGACACAAGTTAAGAAACGTAACGCCACAGATCTTGCACGCTACGCTCGTATTTTGCTATCAGCATGCGATATGTATCGCCAAATTTGAGAAACTTTGAGTGGAGGCGTTTGGTGGAATAGCCCTGTGTTATAAGTTTCTGCAACAATATTTTGTGACGTTGATTAAAATCGTCACATGTAACACAGGATCTAGCAAATGCTACTAAGCGAGATGTATATACGCCATATGCAGGTCCCACTGGAATATTACTGTCCAGAAAGGGATAGTTTACGATGTCGAAATTGTAATCATCTCTTTTGTCATACTTAAGTCGACGAGAGAGAATGCCCTCTTCATTTTTATAGAGATATAGCTTTAAATATGATGTGCCTGTAGGGCTATCTGTAGTTTCCTTCAAATCCAGTGAAGGTGGATATATATCCTTCACTTCGTCATTTAAATAGCGATTAACCACAGCGAGAAGATCGTCTATATAGCGTTTTGTGAATGGGAAGACACGGGCTTTGAATGGATCGGTTCTTGAAAGCGCCTGCATATTGTCATATTCATAACAGAACAGATACAGCCAACATGGGTGCACAGTTAGCACCCATTGGAATACCAATATGCTGCTGATATATTGTGTCGCCAAATTTCACATAGATATTTTTAATCAGAAATTCAAGCAACTCTATGAACAAAGAAACATTCCATGAATGATATTTCTTGTATGTAGTAGAGCTAAAGAATGCTTTATAGCTTCCGGCATTAATATATGTACGATCAGTCGCATGCTGATAGCAAAATACGAACGTAGCGTGCAAGATCTATGGCGCTACGTTTCGTAACTTGTGTCTAATTCCGCTTAACCCGGGGCTCAGATCCTCATGGTACTCATATGAACAGTCACAATCAAAGCGTGACTGAGATACATCATTCTTTAGATGACGACTTTACAACGAATATTATAGATTAAGAATACTGATCAGCGATACGGATTTGATATTTTTGGAACATCATGATGTCTTGCCGGCATCATTGAAAACTGTTGACCGCTTCTCTCTTGCAGGAAACAAGCCTATGTTTATGTATACTATGATTGTCTTTTTGAATTTGGTGCTAATACTGTTATATGGAATATGGAATAGGTCTTTGGATTATGGACGCGGATATTCTCTAATGGACGACGGCTGAATTATGAATGACGGACTAGACGCTTGTAATTCTTGAACATAGATACTATTAATGAACTTAGACGGTCAGGATCCGAATTAAAGCTGTGTCAAGACGAAAAATTGGACTGGGTTACTGATTTCAATATGCTCGGGGTGGAATTATCTTCTACAAATTTCAATCAAATATGGAAAATCAATTACCTGGCGAAGTTAGAAGATCTTAAAAGAGAACTAAGTAGATGGAAGATACGCAACTTATCTCTTATAGGGAAGATCACAGTTATAAAATCAATAGCACTATCAAAATTAACTTATCTCTTTCTTGCCTTACCAAACCCACCCGACGAATTTGTTAAAGAGCTTAATTCGATTTTATTTAAGTTTATATGGAATGGAGGAAATGATAGAATAAAAAGGAATATTTTAACCCTTGATTACAAGCATGGCGGACTGAGGATGGTTAACATGACAAACTATATACATAGTTTAAAAATCACATGGATAAAACGTCTTCTTTTCCAGAATAGAAAATGGCAAAATATAATAAACAGCGAGTTGTCCGAAACACCGAATTTATGGAACATGGGTGATGACTATCTTAATAAAGTAATTGATAATATATCAAATCCTTTTTGGAAAGACACATTTTTTGCCTGGAAACAACTGCGTGTCAAACTTAATCCAAAATCTATATCAGATATTTTAGACGAACCTTTGTGGCTCAACAGCAAATTGAAACAGTCAATTATTATTAAAAACTGGCTCAAAAATGGTATTAAATACATACGTGATATTGTTAATTTACAAGGGGGATTTTTTGAATTTGTTGAAATAAAAAGAAAATATGGTATCAAAGGAACATTTTTAGACTACACACATTTATTGAAATCGATCCCGAAGCACTGGAAGGATATATTGGCAAGAAGTTCTTCAGTTACTGACATGCATTCACCAGTTTTAGGGATTGAGAAAAAAATATTAATAAGGCAAAAAAGAGGTGGTAGAATATTCTATGATGTTCTAAATAACATGGAAAGTACAGTGCAGTCCAAATCCATAGAAGCCTGGAATGAAATCTTGAAGCCATGTTCAGATATAGAGTGGGGGGAAACTTATGCAAATAACTTTAAAAGTACTCAGGAAACAAAACTCCGTGATTTTCAATATAAAATTCTACACAGAATTCTCTGTACAAATTCTTTCTTGCAAAAAATAGGAAAAAGAAATGATAATCTGTGTTCATACTGCAAAGAAGAAAAAGAAAGTATAGAACATTTGATGATTCTTTGCCCAATGGTTAAAAAAACTGTGGTCTGATATGCAGAGATGGCTAAATGATACAGTAAAAATAAAGTGTTATCTTACAAATGATAAAATAATATGTGGCTGGGATATGCAGCAATACTTGCTGAACACCCTAATGCTGATTGCGAAAAGATATATTTACACCAATAAATTCAAAAACTCGACATTACATATTAATATTCTTCTTCAGAAATTCCAAGAACACTACAGAACTGAGAAACTCATAGCAAATACAACATTTTCGACAGAGAACTTTTATAAAAAATGGCATATACTAGAAAACTATTTCGTATCCTATTAGTGAAATACAAACGCAATCAGCTCAGATAAAAATGGTTTATATGGGCGCAAAAGTAAAGAAATATTCTTCTCAAATTTATGTGTGTTATGTAAAGATCGTGAAGGCGAGGATGTGGTTTTTATGTACTTCTGTGTTTTTTTCTGTCCATGATGTCCAATATATTATTGTATATGTTTGTAAATGAGTTGGAAAAAGAGCGTTAAAAAAAAACAAAAAAAACAACTTAGACGGTCAATAAGGTTCTGATGAGGGACTGTAGTATAGAGAGTCGAGAAATCCCATGTGGATACATGTCTGTACGGTATGTGACCTTTGCATCAAGTTCGACCAGTCAGAATCAAGAATATGATCACCTTCATTTATCACGTGTTTTTTTTCTGTAGTATATATAGTCAGCCAGATCCCGGAAAGATGACAGAATTTTGGTTCGATGACATTTCTTTGTTACAAGGAAGCAAACTACGTAAATGTGGCAGCTATATATGTCCTGGATCAACACCTGTGTGGTCGATTCTTTAGGGTGCATTAAACAGTTTTCGAGCGAGGCCACCAAATGGCAGTGATACACTATCACAAACCCCTTTGGTCATAATAAAGATCCATGTGACTATCGATAACAACATATGAACAAAATTGTAATAATTTTAGCTACAAAATGGTGTATAAAAAAGACCGACCTATTGAAGGCATGTAGGAAACTGGCCCTAAAACTAATTGACAAATCACCCATACCCCAAACCTGAAAATTACGAAAAATACACCATGTTTGGCCCTTGAAAATTGTATGACGTTCCCAACTGAGAGATAATTGACTGTTACATTTGGAAGATTAAACAAATTCTGTTCAGATAGGCCATCGTCAGCATCCTCATTAACATCAGCAGGGGAAATCCGCCTTCATGCATGGTTCTGGGGAATACCACTAGCCAACAATACCTTGCTGAATGGCCATATTTGGTTATAATGACGTAATTCAGAATGGCCGCCATGAGAAAATATTTTTAGAAAAAAGAAGAGTTAGTTTGCGAGACCTTACTGGATTCTCTTCATCTCGATGTCTATTGATGGTCAGCGATTCTGATTATGATAAAAATGCAATCAGATTATGTTCTAAGTATGAATGTCACGTAAGACGTCAAAATAACCAAGTAAAATTCCTGAATTGTATGCTGTACACGCATACTCCAATTTCCCGTTCAGTTTATTACATGTCATTATTCTAAATATTTTGAAACACGTCCAAAGTGGCATAATTATAACGTCGCACCCCTTACAAAAATATATTATAGGATCCTTTAAGATTCTAAAAAATCCTATAAGATTCTGAAAAATCCTATAAGATTCAATTCAATAAGATTTCTAGAATTATTGGAACTTTCCCACAAACTTTTACAGTAACATTACATTATAAATTAGAACAACATGTATACAAGTTTCAATGATCTTAATTAGCTCTGGGAAGATCCCAGCTTAAAGTTGGCTGATTTATTTCAGTCCGTGACATCAAATCTCACTTCCATGAAATCACTAAACATCAGATTTGAACTTCACAGTTCAAAATAGCTGCAACTGTGTGAGATATTCACATGTGGTTACGGACATATTACTCAGAACTGTGAACACTTTCGGATCTTTGAAAGTGATCTGTACCATGGGTTTCCATTTGAATAAAATTCAATCTCAAATATTAGTGTTATCAAAATAGTATCATATTAGATAAGAAATCTTGCTGAATTTAGATTTTATAATCAGTCCAAATCCATGATTTTATAGTAAAATTGGACAAAATGGGAAGAAATTCTTCCTGTAGAAGAATCAGTTCTAACATAATGTCAGCAACAAAAAATGTCCATTAAAGACTACTTTATTTTATCCTCTTCATTATTATCAATTATTTAAATATAATATATATATAATTTCTGTTTCTGATAGTCTTTTTCCTCTTTACTGTCTCATCGAAATGGGTGGAGTTATCTGCCCTTGATAATTTAATTGAACACCGCGGGCGCCACCATCATCTTAAAACAACAACGAAGAAAAAATGGCTGACTACAAGTTCAAAAATCAGGTGGATTGGTTCATGTTAAGCTAAAACTATGGAGGTTTGGAAAACTGTATTGCATATGGTGATGAGTGCAGCTGGTAAGTAAGTTACAAATATAACTATAATTTTTCTTTTTTTCATAACTTAATAAGCAAACAAACTGAGCTGAACAGTGGGACTCTTGTGATGTGGACCGACCATGAGCATCAGCTATTATTATCAACAAGTTTCCCTTGACATACTTGGCATATTAAAAAATTGATATTGACCTCAATAAATATTGCTATATGGACTGGTCGTAATAATGTACTTCACCTTATAATTGCAGTCCAATTTAATGGGTCATATAGCATGGCTTTCACAAAGAAATATCCATATCTCTGTCTCAGTATCACTTTCAGAGCTACCTAGGTTCATCAAGGCAGTGTGGATTGCCATTGCCATGATTGTGTGAATTGTCAGCTTAGAAATCCCAGGAATGGGGACCTCATATGAAGATTGGCATGCAACCCTGGAGGAAATCCCCTGAGGGTGAGATATTTTTATCACAAAACTGCTTGTGTACTTCCTGTTCATGTCAAAACAGTGGGATTTAACTGGTTGGGGGGATGGTAGCTCTAAATAAATTATCTTGTTGTTTTGAACTGTTTATTGATTTATAAAATGTATTGATTTTTGTTCCTTCCAGAAGATTAGAGAATATTTCCATACCAATTTTTGACAAAATGGTAAAGAAATATGTTTTGAAATATATTGATAATAAAATATTAGCATAACCTATTTTTGCTGTGATCAGAAAAAGTATAATCAATTATGATTAGACTTTCCATCATCATAACAGGTTATATTTTCATTGTCTATTGATTGCACTATTCATTACGAAAGCTAAGGATCTTCGCACACTTCAATTGTACATTTCTGCCCACATCTTGAGAAATGAGAACATTTCATTTCATACCTTTATTTCATTTCAAAAATTTAAGAAGACAATTTGTAGTTAATAAGCATTTATTTGTTGTTTGAAAACCTGTATGGAGATTTAGCTGAACCAGAAATTAACAAAGACAAATTATAAACATTCACATGATTGTTTCACTTCAATTCTAATGGCTTTTTACATTGTATACTTTCATTTTCCAGCATGCAGCTGCTACAAAGAAACGTAGGGAACTCGGCTCACTTCAAGAAGCCACTCGACTGACAGAAACTTTAATGAGCATATCTAAGGTATGGTTGATATCTTCATTGTATATAGTGGTTAGAATGTCACACAAACTGTTTATCTTCCTTGTTGTATATCATGGAGTACTAAAGAAAGGCTAATAGGCATCTTCATCAATCTGTTGTAAATCGTATGGATGTGTTCCATTCTTTACCCTTGATGGTAGTCAACCTATTCAATCATCCCCAGTGTATTAAAGAAAGAAGAACTGGATTGTATGTCATACCGAACCATATATACAACGGATCATGTTTTAATTATATGCGTGCATTTTTCGCAACAGGCCAAGAAGTCCACAATTCAGACTGGTGGGTTCCTGCAAAGGTTGGATTACATCCTGGGACAGGCCAATCATACAAAGGTATTAACTAAGAATGTAGCTGACTGATGGGACAGTTAATTGAACTTAAACTTCATTAATTTTAAAAATAATTTGGATTGAATTTGTGAAGTGTTATAATTGCTAAGTGATAAAAGTACTGATCTTTGTACGGAAAATTTTCAATCTAGCCTCATTCATGAATTGTTATTATTTCTCACAGTGGCTAACTACAAATTATTTCATTCTCTTCCAGACGCATGCCAGAAGAACTTTCCCGGTCCCGAGAAGGCCATTCGGGATGCCATGAAATCTAAACTGAATGGCGAGCAGAAGCTCTACATGAAACTGATAGAGATTATGATACTCTGTTCACGTTCCTCTGTGAATATCTATCTTTATAGTGCACATGTATATAATAAAGAAAATATTTATTATATTGATTTGTTTGTTCTTTTTGTTTCCATGCATTAGTAAATTCACCAGAATATCTTTCCTGTAACATATCTGTGCTACATCCAAAACAGGCAACGTTTACGCTAATACATTTTCTGATGTATTTACTATTTTACAATACAGGGGCATTTTGTATTTCGTGGATTTACCATAAAGATGACCTATATCACTCATCCAAATCTTCTCATAGAAAGTTTATAGAGAAGTCCTGTAGATTTCTCAGAATCTATTCCATAACTAAATCCTATAGGATGCTATTATAAAATCCTATTGGATTTTAAAATCTTATAGGATTTTGGGCCAAAATCTTATGTGATCCTATAAGATTTTTTTGTAAAATCACTGAAGTTTGCAAAGTACGATATGATGTTTAACAGCTATCGCACTCTGTTATGCTAAATACAGAAATATGGCTTGAGGCTAGATGATGGTTGTCATAGTTCACGGGTCAATAGTCGACCCCACGCCCCCCACCCCTTCGGAGATGTTTGTAGACTATATGATTTTTAGGTAGCTTATGGCATGTCCTCTGTACAGGGTAGGTCGAAAATATGTGGCATTGGTCATTTTTGTCACTTCAAAAATGCGGGGGTGGGTGGAATTGAACCTCATATTATCCTTAGCTTCGGGTGTCTGAACTGATATTTACCACACAATGTCCCCGTATAATGCTCTTTTTCTATTATTTTTCGATTGCGCATTCGCAAAACGTCAACCTCAGGCCTTACTGACAAATGCACATGCGCGCTATGGCTCTCCAGCGCGATTCAACCAACGGCTCCAAGACACCTCCCATCGTTCGCTATAGTGTGAAACAGAACGATCTAATAACCACACTATACACCACAAGAAAGAAATCCATGAGCTCATGTACACTCCGTCTTTCCTGGCGATTTCACCCCATGGGGGTTCCCCTCATGCCAGTTTGCTGGACAAAGTGCTGGAGATAGTGTCGGGGTCCCTACACACACTCTGACTACGTATCGCCCTTCACCAAACATGATGAGACTTGTTTCCCACCCGAATTCATGAAGTCAAAGAAATGCCCAGACAAGCTCTGACGTGTCCTGACGTGTAATGCTAAACACAGGTCAATTAACATTGATTTGACTGGGAGTAAATTGAGTCTCGTTTCCTCGAATCAAAATGTTTTTCGAGATTACGTCACAAAAGGGTAAGGACGCCCGGAATCAACCAGACATTACAGGAAATTAAGGCTTATAGAAAGCGAGGGCCAACAAAGTCGTATGACCTCGAACTAAAGGGCAGGGAAGGGGGAGGGGGAGATAAATCCAGCTCTCACGGTTGTGACCTGCGGCCAAAAGCGGACTGGTTCGAAGGAATGCGACTTCGCTTACTCTTTCACTATTTACTCATATCCATATAAGTAGCGATACAAAGCTCAGAAGTTAACGCAATAACAATGAAGAGAGCAACAGTCCAACTTCTAGCAGAAATCTTTTGATCGTTAAATCCCATTTCTCTTTAAGCTGATGAGAAATATTTTTAAATACCGGTAGGCCCAGTGCACAGGCCCTCAAAGCAAGAGTTTTGGGGGGTGTGGGCGGTGGTATTAGGGTGAAGTGTTGGAATATGGGGTCTCTATACATAACCCCATGCTTTATATAAAAAGACACCAAGGTGTGAAATGCACTTTGGGTGAAACGAGAAATGAATGTTTACCTCCAAACGAAATACATCAGCATATTCTACAATTGTCACTCTATATATTCCCGTCGTCAAATTAGTAAATTTGTGCAATTTTATACCTTTGCCGGAGAAAGAAGCGGGCCATCATCTCGCTATACCAGTGTGATGGATAAGAATGTCCTGGTGATTAGTGTCCCTTTTCATATCCTTTTCTATTGCAACCAAGGATGGACACTTGTCCCCAATGTGGAGAAAAATGTCCTAGGTGGGTTAGAAGATAGGGGCCGGACACTCGTAGCCACCGGACATTCTTAGCCTCCACGCCGGGATGTATGAACAGTTACGTTGGATTTTGAATCGCCAGACAAAGGTATAAAATTGCACAAATTTACTAATTTGACGAGGGAATATATAGAGTGACGATTGTAGAATATGCTGATGTATTTTGTTTGGAGGTAAACCGTTTTTTTCTCGTTTCACCCAAAGTGCGTTTCACACATTGGTGTAGTTTTATATAAAGCATGGGATTATGTATAGAGACCCCATATTTCGACACTCCACCCTAATTCCACTGCCCACACCCTCCACAACTCTTGTTTTGAGGGCCTGTGGCCCAGTGGTGACGAGCAAACTTTGTATCACCCTGCTATCAGATTTACCGGAGGTAACGTCACAAAGGTCGCAAAGGATGCCGACTGCTTGCGTCATTCAATATGAAAGAGCTGTAAGAAAGTGTAGGATACGTTGTCGGCTGTCCGGCTACATACAGTGCATTGTCGGATCTCCAAACTCCAAGCCCCAGGGGATGCAACGTGCCCAAGACCGAGATTGGTTAAAAAACAAGACACTAATACCTTTCATCTAGCTGCCCTCCACGGAACCCGGACATCGTTGGGGTAACGACAAGCCGATTTGGTCGATATGAGGGCCTTTGCCAAACACAACGATGGGAATCGGTTTATCTTGACATGCATGGATATCCTGTCGGGTTAACTGTGGGTCGAACCCATCCGGACAAAAACCTGGGAAAATCTCGTGGCTGCGTTAAATCGGATCTATTATGATCCGTTGCAATCCGTTGTATTTGCAAACCGTCGAAAGCACGGAATTCTTCAACAGACCTTCCAACAGTTGCTGAAAGACCAGAAGGTCTTTTTCTTTCACATGTACAACGAGACCCAGGCTCCTATCATCACAAGTTTCAAGCGGACGTTCAAGGGTCGTATGTACAAATATTTCGCCTATAAGAATACAAGGCGGTACATCGATGTTCTTCCCCAGCTGTTGGGGGGTTACAATCGAGCCTATCACCAGAGAGCACCCATCATCATCACAGAACGCAACGAAGCCCGGTCCTGCGCGTCTTGTACCCCTTTCAAACCACGTCTACGACCAAAGGAGGCGTTCAGTATCGGCGAACTTCACGGATCAGTACAATCAAGGACAAGTTCGAGAAGAGTTACCTCCTTAACTAGAGTGATGAATACTTTGTGATCAAACGTCGCGTACCTTGGGTATATGAAGTGGAGTGGTGAAAACGGCGCAAGATTATTACACCGTGGAACGCATACTGAAAACTGAGAGACGCTGAGGCAAGACGGTGCATTTCAAAAATGGCAAGGCTGGCCGAGCTCGTTCAGTTCTTGGGTCCCAGCCAACCAGGTAAAACGGCTATAAAGCCAGAAACCACAACGGCAGCGTTCATTACAAACTGATCCTTTGACTTTCACGCAGTATCCTGTACCCTGATACTCACTCCAAACACTGTTACAGGCACAGATTTCAGGACCCCCACCACCACCACAGTTCTACCAGTTTAAATATCGTGTTCCCCTCCCGGCTTTCTTATCAATAATGGAAAGAGTGTTTATTTTCGAAGAGCGATTCGGAAATACCTCAATTCAGCTAGAAATAGCAAACACATGCAAGTTAATAATTCAAGAAACCATAACGGAATTGCATGTAATGCATACGCGATAGACATAAATACACCGACCTGGGCATATCCCGAGCTATATCCTTATCGCCAGTTTCTTGGAATCGTATACAAAATTCTGTAGTGATGATCCATCAGAGGGATTATGATAATTTTGTAACGCCAAAATCCACGATCGCATGGAATCATTTTAGAGCTTTATGTACATCATCATAAAATGCAAGGGACAAACTCCATGTTCACAGATGTATATATCAGTGAAGCAGCATTTTTCAACCATATCTCTCTTGTAACATCATCTCATCAATCATGCCATATCCTGGCTTTTCTCTCCGGGTCACTTTTGCCCAACAATCAACCTCCCGCAACAATACAGAGGAGTTGGGTCCTTCGGGAAGCCGAAGTGGCCCTCTATGGGACAGTTTTCTTTTTCAGTTTTAAGATGATCAGTGATAAATTTTCTTTACAATTTGCGACGAGCAACTTTAGGATGAAACAACTGCACAAATTTCAGCCATTCCCCACGTACAGTTCCGTGCCGCGGAAACATACCTTAGCTGATACTTCCGTCCTCTTTGTTTGATACTGAAAGACACAATCGGATCCACTGGTTATCTGGAACAGTATATTGTTCAACACAGTTGCGTATGGGTCAAGTTCACTTACTTTGGTACGGCGTATCACGTTGGACACACCGGTTCTCGTCAGATCACCGAAGTTAAGCAACGTTGAGACCGGTAAATAATTGGATGGGTGACCGGGTGCTGTACTGACTGGGTTGAATAGTGTCCAGGATAATAAGAACTGTGAACACTCTCGTGTTCTGTCACATGTAGGCACCGTCGTGATATGACTGAAACATTGTTGAAAACGACGTTAAATCCTACTCACTCACTCCTTAAAAGTAACGATTTACCGTAACACCGAGATGCATGTGCAGTGCACATATCCAGTTAATTCGAGCTGAAATCCCGCTTCCTTGGCAGACAAACGTTCCATAACTGGGCCATTTAGTGAACCGAAGCAAAATCATTCATGTCAAGGTTGAACCATTGAACACGACCAATGTGTAAAGACAAGTCGTTTAGCATTGAATGGCACGGGATCGAGTTATCTGAATAGTCCAGATTATTAGTACAACATATGTGGGATATGGTATAGGGTGAATGAGACGGTTGGACTTACAGTGACCTTAGATGACCCCCCGAATGACCTACCGTGATAAAATATTCAATTTTAACATTCATTTTAGCATTGATTATGTCATTACTGGACTTGACCAGGTCCAGGACAGGAGCCCTTATAAGGACACGAGCTCAATGGGCTTATTCCCAAAGTGGACACGAGCCCACAACTATATATCTTGATTAGGGAATATCCAACAAAGGAAAATTTTAACAAATCAATAAATTTCAGGGGAAAAATAAGGAAAATATTCATTTTTTTTTTCATTGGTTCTTTTATCTACATATTTTGCACAAGTTTGAACATGTTGGACAGCCTATTTTCAAATTTGACTTAAAAAATGAAGAAAAAATCATTTGTTTTATTTCCTTATCATTGACACTTTACGTTGCAAAATATGAAAATAAAAGAACCAATTAAAAGTGTCTTTCCTTATGTTTCTCCTGAAATTTATTCATTTGTGAAAATTTTCATTTACATGCATGTATTTGTTGGATATATCTCAATCAAAATATATAGTTGTGGGCTCGTGTCCACTTTTGGAATAAGGGTTTGAGGGGCGAGCATCGCACAACTTCAGTTACAGTTGGCTAATCTATGAAAAGTTTTTATTGCTGAAGAAATTACATCAAAAGATCTTCAATGTTGCCATGTTGTTAGGGAAAGCGTCGAGAAATTCCAGAAATCTAAAAATTCCAGATTCCGCCTTGTCACACCAATCATTACGATCCAAGTAATTTTCTGTTATTACATAAGCAGCATAATGTTAGAGTGCACCGTTGATACATTTACCAAACTTGGATAAAGAACACTGATCAATAATAAGGATTTGATGTAAAGAATATTTTGTTCCATTTATTTATTTTAAAGTAACGTTAATCTTTCGATTACTAACACAGAAATGTTTCTGTGAACGACGGGTTAATATTGAATGTCAGACCTGACGCCTACAATTGTGGATAACTTACCGCTGACTTAAAGAATACGCCTTATCGGGAATACCATTCTCCCAACGTCAGAGTTTGTAACCTCCAAACCGTCGGTAAACATGATTATAAAATATGACAATAGGGGATATACAATCTGATGCCATGAGAATGCGGGAATGCGACACACATAAAGTTGTTTGCCCTTTGTGTACCATCAGAAGTTCATGAGTTTTCATTAACTTCTGGTACCGTATAATCCCAAGATGGTGGCAGATATATATTGATGTGTTTATGTGGCGATATGTTGACGGTCACAACTGCCGCTTCCAATTACAGGATCAATGAAGAATCTAGGTCACCGACAACGACAGTTAAACACAGAAACATGCTGCATATAGCAATTATCCATTATCCACACTCTATGGTCATGCCTCACTAATTCTCCACGTGTAGGGATATTGTATGGCGCCATGCGCATCACACCACATTTGGGGATATTGCGGGGCACTCCAACCCGACCTTCCTTATGAATGTCCCACATGAACAACTTCACTTAATTTGTTTCCCATTTTCAGCATTGAAATGAATTCTGCCCTGAATAGTCAGTCCCCTCACAAAAGATCACCGAAAGAAGCTACGGAGTCCCCCCACACATCCCAATAAATCACCACTGATGTTTATTCACCCCACATGAACCCCCTAGTTGTACTTTGAATACAAACACAAGTAAAATACTCTGAATTGTTATTTTGCCTAATGTATATTACTGGGAAATGCTTATCTTTGCTACAGACGTTGCTAAAATGTACGCATTCCAGTAAAATGCAACTTTTCTTCCTTGAGAATTTTGAATTTCCGGAGATGATCAGGTTCATAAAATGTTGAGAAAAAAATCGCCCTCAAAACACACCTTCTGTGTTATTGGCGTGTTCCCGAACATAAAAGGAAGCGAATAAGCAAACATGATTTTTTAAGCATTATTTCTGCCATTGTTGAAGTAGCATGGCCAGGGATACTATACAGTGAGAGTACATGTGGATAGGGATAAACAACCACTAGATGCCCCGACAGAAAAACAAATCGATGCAAATGCTCAAAAATTACCACAGTGTGAAATATTATAACGTATCGTATTCGATAGACTATAAAAATATACGCCATCTTTCGTGTCCGTTTTATTCATTGCAGAATTAAATATCCGGGTACCACTAATATTAACATTCGATAAAACATCCTTAGCATCCTCATTCTAGGTAAACCAAGATGGCAAATCAGGGGAATACCATCTAGACGAAACGCTATGAAAATTCGTGCGAAATATTCCCCGATATTATAAGAGATCCCATAATAATCCAATCACGACAACTGCTGCCTTTTCATTTTGACAATGATGGACGTTCAGTACACGGATATTAACACGATCTTTTGATATTTTCTACCGCCTAACAAAGCCGGATCTAACCCTTTGATGTATGGAAATAATACCATATTTGGATACGGTTTCCCGATAATGTTTACTATATTGGTCCACGTGCTAATGTGTGTAATTACTGTGGGCGTCATTCGGAAATTGTTTCGCCAAGCTATAGCCACCTGATTGGCTAACAAACGTAGTTTGAAATTAGCACGGGATTTGAAAAGCGCTGATTATATCTCAGTTTACTGAGATTGTATCTTCCTATAGTTGTACATATATCGCAAACATATGTTAGGTCTAACTTGATATGAAGCTCGGTCTCTAATATGTAACCAGCCTCGTGTTTTAATAGTCTTACCTCCGCCATTTCGCATACACATATAGGGGAACTTCCAAAGCGTCCCCATACCAATGGAGAATCCCAGGCTTGACAAGAGGAATTCCACTGGTCGTTTCCATCTTCCCCGTGTGTATTTTGCCTGGGTTAGAACCATCTTGGGTCGATTCTGGATGTTGAATGGATTGGACTGTATGGAAGGCTGTGTATAAATTTCCCTGGGCGTTCAAACTGCTGTAGGCGCAAGGTCACGCTACATCTAGCAATACATGTCAGATGTTCGACTCCACCTGCTGCAGGAAGGTCGACTCTCAGTCGATCACTATGTACAGTTACATGAACGAATCATTCGTTCAGATATAACGATTTTTTTTGTAATTATTCTTTGCCGTTGGGTTGGTTTCTGTGAACTAGAGGTACAGGGTAGGTCGAAAAATGTGGCATTGGCCATTTTTATGACTTCAAAGCTTGGTGGAGGGGGGGGGGGGGGTGCAATCCAGCCTCATATTATCATTAGCTAAGGGCGTCTGAACTGAAATTTACCACACAATATTCCAATATAATGTTCTATTTCTATTATTTTCCGTTTGCGCATTCACAGATTGAGGTAACCATCCCACCCGGACTCCACAAGCGCTTCGATCTGACATTCCACACGACCCATTTGGACCAAGGATGGCTCACCTTTAGTGTGTCCATTTGAATTAGTCGTCTACGTTGAGGCTTGTCAAAAATCAGTAGTTAACTGTGCACAAATTTTCTTTTTTGCATCGTGTAGAACAAACTGAACTCTATACAAAATGACCACTATTACTCCGTGATATTGATAATATATCACGTTTGAAATAACTTAGTAATTCTCTCCATATAAAACTCCAGTACAGTTGTTTCATGTACTGTGTCTCAATTACATAGTGAGACGTCATAATGTATTGTGCTTACTAGCACGAAGGTCAACAATGCCGTGTAAGGTAATAGGGGTGTGTGTGGTTTATCATTCGACAATTTCACTGGGCATGGCATATATGCGCACTCCCACGGACCGCCTGCTATTATTGTATATGGCATCAATGACCTTCGTATCAGTGAGCATGAATTCATTATGACGTCTCTCTATGTAATTGAGGCCGGGTACATGAAACAACTGTATTGGAGTTTTACATGGAGAGAATTACAGAGTTATTTCAAGCGTGATATTTTATAGATATCACGGAGAAATGATAGTCGTTTTGTACAGTTCAGTTTGTTCTACATGCTGTAGAAAAGAAAATGTATGCAGAGTTAAATACTGATTTTTGACAAGCTCCAAAGTAGACGACTAATTAAAATGGACAGACTTCAGAGCACAGAACGTCCACCCCATGCCTAACTGACAAGTGCACATGCGCGCCATGACTTTCCAGAGAGGACAACCAACGGTCCCGAGACCCCTTCCATCATTCGCTGTAGCGTTAGATAGAACGATCAAATAACCACGCAATAACCATATGTAAAGTCCGCCTTTCCTGGGCATGTCACCCCATGGGGGTTTCCCACATGCCATTATTCTGGACATAGTGCTGAAGATAGTGTCGGGGTCCCTACACACACTCTGAATACGTATCGCCCTTCACCAAACATGATGAGACTTGTTTTCCGCCCGAATTCATGACGTCACGGAAATGCCCAGACAAGCTCCGACTTGTCCTGATGTGTAATAAGGTCAATTAACATTGATGTTATTGGGAGTAAATCGAGTTTCGTTCCCTAGAACCAAAGTGTTTTTGGAATTGACGTCAACAGAGGGTAAGGACACCCGGAACTGACCAGACGGGGATCAAGGCTGAGAGAAAGCGAGGGCAAGCAAAGTCGTATTCCTTCGAACCAATGCGCAGGCGAAGATAAATCCAGTCCCAGCGGTTGTGACCTGCAACCAAAAGCGGCCTGATTCGAGGGAATGCGACTTCGTTTACTCTTTCTCTATTACCCATTTCCATATAAGTAGCGAAATGAAGCTCAGGTTATGGCAATAACAGTGAAGAGGTTCTGAATGCCGCACTCAGCATTCAGCACTCAACATTAGTCCAGCTTTTAGCGGAAATCTTTGGGTCGTTAAATCCCATTTCTCTTCAAGCTTATAGAAAATATTTTTAAATACCGGTAGGCCTAGTGGTAACGAGCATACTTCGTATTACAGTGCTGTAAGATATGGTGCGTTCTACGTCA
This sequence comes from Hanleya hanleyi, assembly GCA_036873755.1. Taxonomy (NCBI): domain Eukaryota; kingdom Metazoa; phylum Mollusca; class Polyplacophora; order Lepidopleurida; family Hanleyidae; genus Hanleya; species Hanleya hanleyi. The sequence continues at coordinate 38,931 of JAVTVY010011960.1, forward strand.
GTCAGATTTTAAGATGGCTTTTCGTGTCCTTTACACACTATATATAGAATATAGATTATATATCTATATGGTCAATGATCGCCACATGTGAGCCCCCCGGTATCGGATGTGCATTAACGGCTGACCGTTGTACATAGTATAGCCGAGAAAGATAGAGTCATGGGTGTATATACGGCTCTGTGGGACTCGATGTCCCGATACCGCATCCCCGATGAATTGCTCGGCTTCTCGGAAAGAGTGTCCAAGCGGTAGGAGAAAGTTCAATATGTCTCGCGGCACTCTTCCCTTTGGGAGCAGTGTCCAGTGGGTCACGTTGATTGACATCGATGGTCAAGGTTACATTCTGTGATAGTCAAGGTCAAACACAAAGTCACCCACATTTAACACTCAAAATAAATCTCCCGTTTGCAACTACTGTAAGAAGGAGGGCCATTTAATGGCTAACTGTTTTAAATTGAAAAGAAAACAACAAGATCAAGCCTTTCAAACGCCCAGTGGTTTCCTCACTTCACTATCTATACCCAAGCAGGTTAGTGACGTTCATAATGTATATGACGTTAAGATAGCCAGGGACACTGTTCCTAGTTCTATCAAGAATAAGGTTGACAGTTTTTCAAATTCTGTTTTGGAGATTTTTGAAGCATTTATTCACAATGGTTTTGTGTCACTTTCAAGTGATTTGTCTAATGCTACTCCTGTAAAGATTTTGCGAGACACGGGCGCGTCCCAGTCTCTTTTGTTGGCAGATACTTTACCGTTTTCTGACTATTCATCTGCAGGCAGTACTGTCCTGATTAAAGGGATAGATTCTGTAAGTTATACACCCGTTCCGCTCTATAACATTCATCTGTCTTCCGACTTGATTTCTGGGCCTGTTACGGTGGGTATTAATGGTAGTTTACCTTTTGAGGGTGTTCAATTACTTCTTGGAAATGATCTTGCGGGAGATAAAGTCGAGGTTAACCTGATTGTAACTGACAAGCCTTGTTTGGATCAGATCCATGATCCAGTTGAAGACGAAATTCAAAGTTTGTATCCTGCTTGTGCAGTTACTAGAGCTATGAGTAAATTGGCTGAGGAGTCTGAAAAGTCTCTTAAATATGACGTCATCGATTACAAGCGTCTAGTCCGTCATCCATAATTCAGCCGTCGTCCATTAGAGAATATCCGCGTCCATAATCCAAAGACCTATTCCATATTCCATATAACAGTATAAGCACCAAATTCAAAGAGACAAGCATAGTATACATAAACATAGGCTTGTTTCCTGCAAGAGAGAAGCGGTCAACAGTTTTCAATGATGCCGGCAAGACATCATGATGTTCCAAAAATATCAAATCCGTATCGCTGATCAGTATTCTTAATCCATAATATTCGTTGTAAAGTCGTCATCTAAAGAATGATGTATCTCAGCCACGCTTTGATTGTGATGTTCATATGAGTACCATGAGGATCTTGAAGTACATGGGTTCATACGGCCCCTAGCCCCGGGTTAAGCGGAATTAGACACAAGTTACGAAACGTAGCGCCATAGATCTTGCACGCTACGTTCGTATTTTGCTATCAGCATGCGATATGTATCGCCAAATTTGAGAAACTTTGAGTGGAGGCGTTTGATGGAATAGCCCTGTTTTATAAGTTTCTGCAACAATGTTTTGTGACGTTGATTAAAATCGTCACATTTAACACAGGATCTAGCAAATGCTACTAAGCGAGATATGTATACGCCATATGCAGGTCCCACTGGAATATTACTGTCCAGAAAAGGATAGTTTACGATGTCGAAATTGTAATCATCTCTTTTGTCATAAAGTCGACGAGAGAGAATGCCCGCTTCATTTTTATAGAGATATAGATCTAAATATGATGTGCCTGTTTGTTCGGCCGACGCTTTCGTGTGTTTAAATGATGAGGCTGATAAGCCACATTTTGATAGCAAATTGGAATGTTCTAATGACGAAATTTCAAAATCACGGCTGGTTAATGAACAGCATAGTGACAAGGACATTTCTAAGTTGTTTGACAGAGCAGTAGATGAGTGTGATGGAACTCAAGAGTCTGTGTCTTGCTTTTGTAAGAATGGTGTTCTTATGCGCAAATGGCGACCGCCAGATGTGTCCCCTGATGATGAATGGACAATTAAGTATCAGATTTTAGTACCAAATTCATATCGTTCAGATATCCTCAGACTAGCCCACGAAACACCTCTTTCAGGCCATTTAGGTGTTAACAAAACATATTACAAAATTCTAAATCATTTCTATTGGCCAAATTTAAAGAAAGATGTTACAGAATTTTGTAAGTCATGCCACACATGTCAAATGGCAGAAAAATCAAACCAAACCATACCAAAGGCCCCTCTATAACCAATCCCTGCATTTGAGGAAGCATTTAGTAGGGTAATTATAGATTGTGTTGGTCCATTACCAAAAAAAATGTCAGGCAATCAATACATGTTAACAGTCATGTGTGCTTCAACCAGGTTCCTTGAGGCCATTCCTTTACGGAATATTAAGGCAAAAACTATTGCTAAGGCCTTAGTTAAGTTTTTCACACTTGTCGGCCTACTCCAGCCCGTTCAGTCTGACCAGGGATCTAATTTCATATCAGGAATTTTTCAACAAGCCATGCATGAATTGAGAATTAAGCAGTACAAATCATCTACATACCACCCAAAAAGCCAAGGCGCATTAGAAAGATTTCACCAGACATTAAAGAACGTGATTAGGACTTATTGTTTTGACACTGAGAAAGACTGGGATGAAGGCATACATTTGTTATTGTTTGCTGTTAGAGAGTCTGTTCAAGTCTTTAGGCTTCAGTCCATTTGAATTAAAGTCTTTGGTCATGCAGTTAGAGGACCACTTAAACTGCTAAAGTTCCTAGACAGTGATCTTGACTCACGTAGTCTCGGTCTCGGAGTGTGTCGGACTTTCGCACCAGGTTGACTAAAGCATGTGATTTGGCCATGTCAAATTTAAAGTCAGCACAAAAATGTATGAAAATAATCTATGATAAACATGCCCTTAAACGAAGTTTCAAACCTGGTGAGAAGGTACTGGCTTTTCTGCCTATTCCTCGTAATCCACTTAAGGCTAGATATTATGGTCCTTATGTCATTGAAAAGAAATTAAGTGACCTTAATTATGTAATTCAGACTCCTGACAGGCGTAAACACGAACAGTTATGTCATGTAGATATGTTAAAGTTATACATAGACCGAGATAGCACTAGCAGTACTGCACACCCTGTAAGTGTAGTTAGTTCTGACCCTGATAATAATGAAACTTGTGAAGAACTCATGACAGCGACGAAATTACAGAACTCTGACATTCTACTTAATTTGGAATCCAAGTTGTGTAATCTTGAACCAGCGCGTCAGGAAGAACTTCGAACTCTGCTCAGTCAATATGAACATTTGTTTCCCGATATCCCTACTCGGACTGATAAGTTTCACATGACGTCAATGTCGGAGATTCTAATCCAGTGAAGCAGCACCCATATCGTATGAATCTCATTAAACAAAACTATCTGAAAAAAAGAGATTCAGTATTTATTGGACAATGACTTCATTGAACCAAGTAATAGTAACTGGAGTTCACCTTGTATCAGCGTTCCAAAGCCAGATGGCAGTTACAGGATGTGTACTGATTACAGAAAGGTGAACACATTGACCAAAACAGACACATTCCCTATTCCACGCATTGATGATTGCAAGTTTGTGCCAAAGTTTGTGTCAAGTTTGTGTCAAAGTCTTCTGGGATGATTTTGGCAAATTCCACTGACCGATCGTGCGGGGCAGATGTCGGCATTTGTCGCTTCCGGTACAAAAAAAAAGATTGTTGAGATGGAGTTTGATGTTACAAGAATACAATATTGAAATCAGACATATTAAGGGCAAGGACAATTTGATTGCTGATCGTTTGTCTCGCATATAATGTACATATGTTTGTCAACATTTTTGCTGTTGTAATATAGATTTGTTTTTGTAATAATGTTTTGAATTGTCAGGAAAGTTCCAAGTTTGAAACTTTCTTTTTTTTAAGAGGGGGAGTGTCATGGTATTGTAGTCTATTATTAGACATTTTGGATGTTTCTAGAATATAGAGCTGACGCAAGCTTGTTCACGTATTATTATGTGGGTCAGCCACTTGGAGCTTTCTGGAAGGCTGTTGTAAATTGTATCTAGTTCAGATGATGCGGTAACGCTGTGTATTATAGAAGCTTCTTGATTGGGTAGAATGATCTGGAATGCCTCATAGAGTATAAATAGCGCATTCAGTCAGACATTCAGGAGGGAATTCAAACTGGCTTTTATGTGGGTCTGTTATGCTGTGTTACCTTTGACTGTAAATACGAACTGCTGGATTACTTACTCCTGTGTATCGACTGTTGGCTGCTGCATGGTCTACGCTATTTGCTGACACCATCGGATATTGGACATTTACTGGGACTGTGTATAACTGAGCAGTGTTGGATTACCATTATACAGAAGAGTGATTTGTACGCGTCAACAAGGACTGTAAAGTGCACATCGGTATAGCATGGAACAGTAAGACTATATTTCACACATTTATTTGTTGTATTAACCTTACTTACATTGTATATGATTTTAGTATTGTAAATAAATATTTGATTGTTAATCCTTGACTTCACACATCTGTCTGTTACGTTTTGTTGACGTAACACTACATTTTCCAGTTGAGGGCCAAAGGCTGTATCACCACGATCTTCAGAGATTTCACCACCCAAGTGTCCTGGCTTAAATGTCACAGTGTACGAATCATCCATTTCCAAGTATGGAGAATGAATCTCTGTTAGAGTCTGGTGTGTTTAGTCTGATATCACTATCTTGGTATATTATAGATCCAAATAGGTAATAATTTTTTATCCGGTACCGTTGCCACCAAATATAACAGGTACTGCAGTCTCCTGTACCAGTATCCGTTACCGCTGCCACCAATGCGGGACTTGCACAATACATGGTTCCGGCCTCGGCCGCTAGGATCGCCTTTGTTTTTATTTCCGTTTTATACCACTTCTATCGTCTGCTGGTTACTGAGCTTGTCTTTCAGGGCAGCTTTGAAAGCTCCATTCCCGCTGAAATCTAACAGCTCTCCTGTACAGCATGCTGGCATGAATACACATTTAAACCCATTGTCAGCTAATGCCGACATCGCGGTATTTATTGACTTTAGCGGAGTTCAAATGACAATTACCTGCATGATATCTCGCGATATAAGGTGTGCTTACCTACGGGAATTCCTTGAATATTTCCAAAATATAAACGACCCGGAACGGAAACGTTTATACTATTTCAATCATCCCGCGGCCCGGTTTTATATTCGGCATATTTGTCCTTCACCATTGCTAACGAATATGGCGGCACAATCGAATAAACTACGACAGGTTTCTATCGATTATATCAAGTATTGAACTTAAAATCATATAAATCAACCACATACCTTACAGCAAACACGCAGTAGCTGCTATTTTCACATCTATTTCCATGTCGGCTGCTTTTTCTCGATAAACTGGAAATGTCGTTCGCCGCGATCCTGGCGGTTGGGCGGTGGTTAAATTACGGAGAGTTATCGCCCGCTACGCGTCCAAGCGAAGCGATCGGCCAGCCTGGCACCAGCCCACTATTAATTCCGTTACTTGTTATGTATTAGCGTTAAAAATCGGCAAAAATCCAGAAAATTCACAATGCATAAATCCACCTGGCATGTCAATATTTACCTTGTGGGACATTACCAGTGAAAGTCTTGACAGATGTTGACCATGGAAATTTCAAATTGCCGCCACTGACAGCTGATTGGTGCTACAGAATGTCATTCAATTTGTAAACAGGGAGCCTTCTCACCCTTCAATGATCATGTCTCCATCCACCATGCTTTTCCCAAAGTGGCCCAAATCAACACCAGGAAGTACAGTTTGAAGCCTCATCTGCAAGTTGAAATATCAAATGTATCAGAAATGCTGAAAAATCGCAGCTCATAATATCCATAAAGATCTGCTCTCAAATTTCTAAACAATTTAGGCACTGACCCGGAAGTGATTAACTGTAGTCTGATGCCGCCTACTCAGCTGTGCCTAGCAGACGATAGAAGTGGGAAAAAAGGGAAATAAAGACAAAGGCGATCCTAGCGGCCGAGGCCTGAACCGTGTATTGTGCAAGTCCCGCATTGTAACAGTCTACCTCATGCACCCAGTGTATCTCAATAGTGCTGCAATTATACTCTTCGAAGGCGGTATAATTCGGGTGAGGTAGAATATCACATCAGAGTTAAGTACTCTGTAAACCATCGACCGGGTTCGTACCAGACAGTGATAAACATGCAAAACACAAACTCATAGAAAACAGAGATTGTATTCAGGTTAAAATATAACAGGAACGATTTTATTCTCCATACAGATGAATAGATATACAGTAAAACGGACGTATGACTTTGTTAATATTATCATTTTGTGTCTTCTTACTGTATCAGTGGTCCGGAGTAGTCCATTCGTCTCATCCCGAAATTGTCAGTTATATTATTACCAATATACGAGTTGTCAGAGCATTTCCATCATAGCTCTCTAGATTTGTATCTAATACCGCTTATGCCTGTGGTAGGGGCCGTCTGGTCATATCATCCAAGTTGCCACATGAACAGGTACCATAAAAGCGTACCTGAGATACAACACATTACAAGCGTCTGGTCCTTCATTCATAATTCAGCCGTCGTCCATTAGAGAATATCCGCGTCCATAATCCAAAGACCTATTCCATATTCCATATAACAGTATTAGCACCAAATTCAAAAAGACAATCATAGTATACATAAACATAGGCTTGTTTCCTGCAAGATAGAAGCGGTCAACAGTTTTCAATGATGCCAGCAAGACATCATGATGTTCCAAAAATATCAAATCCGTATCGCTGATCAGTATTCTTAATCCATAATATTCGTTGTAAAGTCGTCATCTGAAGAATGATGTATCTCAGTCACGCTTTAATTGTGACTGTTCATATGAGCACCATGAGGATATTGAAGTACATGGGTTCATACGGCCTCTAGCCCCGGGTTAAGCGGAATTGGACACAAGTTACGAAACGTAACGCCATAGATCTTGCACGCTACGCTCGTATTTTGCTATCAGCATGCGATATGTATCGCCAAATTTGAGAAACTTTGAGTGGAGGCGCTTGGTGGAATAGCCCTGTTTTATGAGTTTCTGCAACAATGTTTTGTGACGTTGATTAAAATCGTCACATTTAACACAGGATCTAGCAAATGCTACTAAGCGAGATATGTATACGCCATATGCAGGTCCCACTGGAATATTACTGTCCAGAAAGGGAGAGTTTACGATGTCGAAATTGTAATCATCTCTTTTGTCATAAAGTCGACGAGAGAGAATGCCCGCTTCATTTTTATAGAGATAGAGAAAATTAAGCGTGCCTGTAGATTGAGTTTCCTTCAAATCCAGTGGTGGATATATATCCTTCACTGCGTCATTTATATAGCGATTATCCACAGCGAGAAGATCGTCTATATAGCGTTTGGTGAATGAGAAGGAACGGGCTTTGAATGGATCGGTTTTTGATAGCGCCTGCATATAGTCATATTCATAAGAGAACAGATATAGGTCAGCCAATAGGGAATCTGAATTCAGCTGGGCTAGGGATACCAACTTTTAAAAAGATTCTAGCACCCAAGCTAATTCAAATTAATCCAAACGAAGTAGATACACTGGTATTTCAGTCATTACTCAACCTATATTAAATGTAAAACGGAGAATTTGAAAACCTTTACATTTCCCCTTTATATTTGTGATTAAGCCACAAATTTTCACTAAGTATTTCTTCTGTGTGCTCGATTTTTAATTTCTTTTTGGAGACAGTACCAGGTATGCAGTGCATCTGTCCAATTGGATTGGTTATTATTTTTCTTTTATTATCCTCTGTACATACTCTGCCCCCAACGTTGTTAACTTTTCAAATACTTCGTTGTTTATCAGTTTTTGCCATTTGTGTGTGCCAAATATGAAGCGCCTGATCCGGGAGATTTTAAGTGATTGAATACAAGGGAGCAAATTTGTCATTCGAAGTCCGCCGTTTTCAGAATACTGTGTTATAATTATTCGCTTTATTTGATCTTTTCCTCCATTCCTTAGGAACTTATATAGCACTGTATTTATTTCTTTTATAATTTCAGGAGGGGGTCTGACAGGGCTAGAAAGAGGTGTATGAGCTTTGACAGAGCCAGGGATTTGATCACTGTGATCTTCCTTCCCAAGAAGAGTTAGATTTCGTAATCTCCATCTATTTCAGGTCGTCAATCTTAATAGGGTAGTTGAGTTGCCAAATATTGTGAAAGTGTACTCTCGAGAAATAAATTCCCATTATATTGAGTTCATTGACCCAGTCTAGTTTCAACTCACGGCATAGTTTAACGTCAGATCCGGACATCGACCCAATCCACACTGCTTTTGTTTTTTTCTGTATTTATTTTGAGGCCAGACATTTGGTAAAATATGTCTATATATTTAAGTGCTTCTTTGAGTGATATTTCTTCACCATCAAGTGTCAATTGTGTATCGTCAGCATAGTGGCTTTTTCTTTAATTCTGCGCCCGCAACATTTATACCAGATATACTGTCATTGTTTCTGATCTATTCTTTGTATTCCCGAGCACTTCTGCTCATAGCAGAAAAAGATAGGGGGAAATAGGGTCTACATAAAAAAGGAGGACATATGTTTCCACTTTGCAATATACACATTTTAGCATTTGTGAAGAATAATTTAACCCATTTTAGTATGTCACTGCCGAAATGGAAAGATTTTAGAATTTTATTTATGAAATCCCAGGAGACTGAATCAAAAGCTTTTTCGAAATTAATGGATAATACTAGTCATGGATTTCTTTTTCTTTTGATCCAAACATAACATCGTAAAGTATTCGAATATTTTCTCCAATGTATCTACCAGGTATAAAACCCTTTTGATCTTCATGGATCAACTGATCTAGTTTTGACTTAATTCTATAGGCGAGCTCAATTTGTTGTGCGTAAAATTGTATTGGGTTTTACAAGCATCTCTCCGTTTTAAAGATCGATCTTAGAGAGAAAGAAGAGAGAAGCGGTCAACATTTTTCAATGATGCCGACAAGACATCATGATGTTCCAAAAATATCAAATCCGTATCGCTGATCATTATGTCTTAATCCATAATAATCGTTGTAAAGTCGTCATCTAGAGAATGATGTATCTCAGTCACGCTTTGATTGTGACTATTCATATGAGAACCATGAGGATATTGAAGTACATGGGTTCATACGGCCCCTAGCGCCGGGTTATGCGGAATTAGACACAAGTTACGAAGCGTAGCGCCATAGATCTTGCACGCTACGTTCGTATTTTGCTATCAGCATGCGATATGTATCGCCAAATTTGAGAAACTTTGAGTGGAGGCTCCTGGTGGAATAGCCCTGCTTTATAAGTTTCTGCAACAACGTTTTGTGACGTTGATTAAAATCGTCACATTTAACACAGGATCTAGCAAATGCTACAAGGCGAGATATGTATACGCCATATGCAGGTCCCACTGGAATATTACTGTCCACAAAGGGATAATTTAAGATGTCGAAATTGTAATCATCTCTTTTGTCGACGAGAGAGAATGCCCGCTTCATTTTTATAGAGATATAGATCTAAATATGATGTGCCTGTAGTTTCCTTCAAATCAAGTGAAGGTGGGTATATATCCTTCACTGCGTCATTTATTTAGCGATTATTCACAGCGAGAAGATCGTCTATATAGCGTTTGGTGAATGAGAATGAACGGGCTTTGAATGGATCGGTTTTTGAAAGCGCCTGCATATAGTCATATCCATAAGAGAACAGATACAGGTCAGTCAACAGGGGTGCATAATTAGTACCCATTGGAATACCTATATGCTGTTGATATATTGTGTTGCCAAATTTCACACAGATATTTTAATGAGAAATTCAGGCAACTGTATAAACAAAGAAACACCCCATGAATGATATTTCTTGTATGTAGTAGAGCTGAAGAATGCTTTATGGCTTCCGACATTAAAATATCTACGATCAGTTTTCTTGAACACAGATATTATTAATGAACTTAGACGGTCAATAAGGTCCTGATGAGGGATTGTAGTATAGAGAGTCATGAAATCCCATGTGGATACATGTCTGCACGGTATGTGACCTTTAGCATCAAGTTCTTCCGTAAGACATTTCCGGAGAGACATCTCCGTTTGGTGGCATTTCGTCGGCACCCTTCCAGCCCAGACATTCAACGTAAGGTTGGTTGCACTGAGAATTACAGATGGCCCGGACCACTTCACTGCTCAAATTTATCTCATCAGAAATGGTTTCACCAGTGTAAGCTGGATGGCGAGACAATCCGTCGGCATCCTGGTTAGATAAACCAGACTTGTACTTCAGCGCGAAGTCATAAATAGTTAGTTCGGCAAGCCATAGGTGACCAGTAGCGTCTAATCTAGCTGTATTTAGGACGTACGTCATAGGGTTGTTGTCCGTCCTTGCAGTGAACTTATGACCGTACAAATAATCGTTAAATTTGTCGCAGACCGCCCATTTCAACGCCAGGAACTCTCGTTTATGAGTAGGGTGGTTCTTCTCGGCTTTTTAAGGCCCCTGCTGGCATAGGCGTTAACTCTCAATCTGCTGTTGTTTTTGGTAAAGGACCTCACCCAAACCATCTGCGCTTGCGTCCACGTGTAATACAAACGGAAGGCTGTAGTCTGCATACGCCAGAATGGGTGGGGTGGTTAGTGCTACTGTAACCTGGTCATACGCTTCCTGGTGTTGTGGTTGCCAGCTCCATTTCGGTATCACCTTCGTTCTCTGTTTACCCTTGATTTTCATGGGTTAGTTTACGTGCAGATCATTCAGACACCAAACGATCCAAGCGTAATTTGAAACGAATCGTCGGTAAAATCCGTCGAACCCGATGAACTGGCGTAATTCGCGCACATTCCGTAGACGAGGCCACTGCTTCAGAGCTTTGGCTTTCTCAGGATCAGTTTCGATTCCGTTTTCGGAAATTATGTGACCTAGATATTTGACTCGGTTACGAAAGAACTCGCATTTCGAAGGCTTGAGTTTGAGCCCATCTTGCTGTAATCTACGGAAAACGTTTTCCATCCTTTGCAGATGTTCTTCGAACGTACGGGAGTATATAATTATATCGTCTGAATAAATTAGACAATCCTTGAGGTTCAGGTCTTTTAAACAGGTTTCCGTAAGCCGTTGAAACGTCGCAGGCGCGTTAGTCAGACAAAAGGCATTCGCTCGCATCCAAAAAACCAGGTGGTCCCACAATAAAGGCCGCACTGGCTTTGTCTTCTTCTGCCATTTGGGCATGCCACTAACCAGACCTTAAGTCCAATTTGGTGAACCAAACGGAACCAGCCAAACAATCCAGTGTTTCTTCCATGCGCGGCAATAGCGTACGAGTCGCGCACAGTTCTAACGTTTAGATTGTCAGGTTTGCGAACAAGGACTGCATTAGACAAAAACGGACTACTGTACTCTCGGATCGCACCGCATGCCAACATTTCATCAAAGTGTGCCTTGACGTCGTCAACGTCGACGACGTCACATGAGCGAACTACTTTTCATATGCTCTGTCCAGATAAACAGGAAAAATATTCTCCAGATAATTCTTTTTAACGCTAGGTCAACAGAGGTATTATGCAGACTTAAAAAGTAGTTGAAATGTACGGCAAACACCTATTTTACTATATATGATGTCACTTCCGGCGATGTGCGCGCGGCCCCGAATCCGGTCCAAAAATCTGACTGGTGGCTGGGGTATTATTAGACCCCACGCGAGGTGGTTGGCTTCTTCCAAGTTTTCCCAATCCCCATCTCCAAGGGCCTCGCTGGGGGGAAGAGGTCGAATCGTTGCATTCGAACAGCTCCCTCTCAGCACCCGACCCTATGTTATTTTTCTATGTTGGATGGCACGGTCCTAAGTAGCGCCGGTGGGGCCTTGTTCTATACAACGCGAGAACAAGGCTCCGGTGCCAAACCAGTCACCAGATGTAGTTGTTGGAAAAGTGCCGGACGGGCAATATTTGCCGAACCCGTTGACCATAACCAATAAAATAATTCGTTTCTATGCCCACTTACCTTTCATCAAACACCTTGTTTATGAGTGACTGTCCACTTTTAGCTTTGCAGGAAGTCTAAACTCGTACGAGCGGGGTAAAACTGTCCACATCGCCGCTGTGTGTGCAGTGTTTGTCGCGCGGTGTTGTGGCGCATAATCGACGTTCGGCGATGTGGAAAGTTTTACCCCCTCGTCCGAGTTTAGATGTCTTGCAAAGCTAAAAATGGACAGTCACTCATAAAACAGGTGTTTTATGAAAGGTAAGTGGACACAGAATAGATTGTATTGGTTATGGTCACCGGGTTCGGCATATATTGCCCGTTCCGCACTTTCCCAACAACTACTGAAAATCATGCAGAATGACGGTTTCTGGAATCAATCAAGGATTCTTCATTGTATCAGCATGTGCCATTTTACACAAGATACAGAGATGGGCAGACACCAAGTAAACTACATTTAGCGTTTATAAATGAGGAGACTGAGGTACAAGATATCGAGCGGTACCCATCATTGGGTTTGAGTGATCATGTGATGATTGGATTTGACTTTGTTTGTTATCAGGAGATTTCTGCGGATGTTGGTAAGAGATATGTGTACTATAAGGCAGACATTGAAGGTATGAGAGGAGAGCTCGAATCAGTAGAGTGGACGGAGGAATTTGATGGTAAAACTGTACATGAGTGCTGGACTGCGTTTCAATGCAAGTTGAATAATTTGATAGAGAAATATGTTCCCAGAAAATCGAGCAGGAAACGTATAAAAAAAGCGCCGTGGGTGAACAAGTCTGCCTTGGATGCTGTTGAATTGAAGCGGAGACTTTGGAAACAAGAGGACCAACAGTGGTATTGATGATGAAAATTATAAAACCGATAGGAATCAGGCAGCTCACAGAGATTTTATGAAAAGAGAATATCTGAGGAGGTTAAAGACAATCCCAAAAGTTTTTGGAAATATGAAAGTGAAAAGTGGTGCGAGTGATTACACAAGATACAGAGATGGGCACTTCAGTTTTCAATGATGAAGACCTAAATAATGTATCTACACCCGAAAGAAAATATGATGGCGACAAGATAGGTGTGGAAATAACCGTGGATAAAGTGAGGAAGCAGTTAGAATCGCTCTCCACTGGGAAATCCTCTGGGCCAGATGAAATCCTCCCATTCATTTTGAAGGAGTTAGCTGACGTTCTGGCTTTTCCATTACCGGTATGTGATATTTTCCAGTACTCCCTAAGAGAGGGTGAACCGCCAAGTGCGTGGTAGTCTGCAAACATAACCGCCATTTTTAAGAAAGGAAAGAAGAACCAAGCAGGTAATTACAGACCAGTGAGCCTTACATGTATAGTCTGCGAATTAATGGAGTCTATAATCAGGGATAGCATTATGGAGCATATGCAGGAAAATCAGATATTTTCAGAAGAGCAACATGGATTTGGATCAGGAAGATCGTGCGTGACAGATCTGTTGGGG
>JAVTVY010011961.1:0-53653 GCA_036873755.1 Hanleya hanleyi
TTTGCATATCTCTCCGATCACAGATTAATGGGTAAATTCAAAATTGTGGACATGCCGAAAGGCTGCTTTTCCGTCATTTTTGCTTCAATATTGCGTTTCTTTCTTACATCAAATAATAATTTAATAATGATGATGCTACTTGACGAGGCTTTTCTACATTTTGGTGTGTAAAGTCAGTATTTCGCATTTTATTTTTTCGGGAAATCCTAGTTTTTCAACTACCCCACCCATCACCTGATCGATCTCGTTTCAAGATGAGCCCTCACACGGCCCCTTATGACCGATATTTGCCCAACCATATCTTGAAAACGAACTGTTTCAAGATCCACTTGAAAACTGTCCGTTTTCCGCATTTTTTTCTCGAGAAATCCTAGTTTTGCACCCACCCAGCATGTTGTGTTACCGAAAGTTACCTCGCCCCCGATGTGACCTTTGATCCAGACGTTATATCGACCGATGGTGACGTGATCAACGAACGTGACATCACCAGAAATGACATCATCCCACCTCTCAACAATTCCAAGAGATTTCGCCTTTCTATACTACTGACAGTATCACTGCGGTTATCTTGGATTTCCACCTTTCCTAGTGGAACTTGCCCCCAGCATATGTTGCGGCAAGTCGCCCACCTCCCTCATCTGCGCCCAAAGTCTAATGATTTGTTTTATTTGGCTTCAGTTATGCAATTTTCAAGGAAATAAAGAGGAGTTAAGGATATTGATTATTATATCTGAACCTTTGACCTCTTCAATGACCTTTGACCTTCAAAAGTTGAGAAAAAACTTGATTGGTGATGATGTGTGTTAACCTTGGTGGACGCTACGAGGAAATGGGGCATCATACTTACATATGAAGCAGAGAGAGATCTACCGGTTTAAAGGCAAAATAATCATTTCAAATTTCTGATGTGAAAGACGGTTCTTCCAAAAACCGGGGGTACCATTTTGCGCATGCGCAATGCCCGTGTCAAAACACTTTGCCATAGTGGCAACATGCCGAACTCTCTACAGCACATTCCAACCTTCAAAATGATATATAGAAAATGGACTCCCCAGGGGGGTGCAAAATAAACTAAATTTTACCACCCCATCTCATGGACTAATACTATTGAAAAGTCATTCAAATGCCCACGGTGCCCGTATAGCTGTACAACAAGTGGAAAGCTGAAACGACATAAACGATCTCATGCTGGTGAGAAGTAGAAACCTGAAATGACATGAACTCAATCATACTGTTGAGAAGCCATTCAACTGCTCAGTATGTCCTTATGGCACACTAAATGAAAGCCTGAAGGAGCATGAAAGAACTGGTACATGTAAAAAGCCATATAAATATTTACTGTTCTCTGAGAAGCTTACCCGAAGGAAATCGCTCAAGAGACATAAAATAACTCACACGAAAGGCGATCATTGGTCAGGAAAGGCAAGGCTGAAATAAGAAAATGACAATCTTTCATCTCGTTTTGTCGGAGAGAGATTATGAGGGGGGGGGGAAGAATGTGTCTGTGTCCTATCTCTGAAAATTATAAAGTTTTTAGTTGAAAAAAAGAGAATAAATCAAGAAAAAAATAAAATAAAATAAAAATGTTAGGTGGGTATTTCACTAGGGTGGTCAGTTATAACACTGCTCAAGGATTCTAGAGGTGTCCCATTGTCAAATCTAATGATATGTGAACATTATTGTTTAGCAGAAATGCACATGTAGGCCTACACGTGTACATCGAAAGTTTACTGCAATTCTCCGCTTTCAATGGATGCTTATGAAACTTGGTACCGTACCTTCACAGCCGTATTTGCGATATCTGGGTTCAAATTTCTAGTAGATATGCTTTTAGTTTGGATTTGAATGAAGAGGTTGATGCGATACCTTTGATCAGAGAAGGTAGTTTTTTTCACTCTGGAGGTCCTGTAGTTTTTGTAGTATAATATGACCAGTTGTATTTATGGATGGGTCGATAGAGGTTCAAATTTTTTTATTATTATTATTATTTGGTCCATCAGTCAAAACACATACATTCAAATGTTTACAGCATATACCTTATCAATACAGCTTAACAATTTAATTTAAACTCTGAAAATATGGTCAAATATATTCACAATATTGTAAATTTTGTAACGAAGTGGAATATCCCAAGAACAACACTACATGTATTTGTTTAAAATATTACAGGTATGAAAATATCGAAGTCATACAGAAATCTATGACAGTGACATCTATGACAGTGTATGTATAAAGATTTATGGCGAATAAACTATTGTTCCAACATAATCCAAGCTTGCCATTTTTCATTGAACTTTATGGTGTCATATGCAAGAGTTAAGCCCAGTCACTCTGATTCATAGTATTTTTAATCTCATCCTTAAAACACTCTAAAAGCGATATTTTTGGCTAATGCTGGCCCTAAAAATACAGTATTTAGTCAGTAGAGAGATCAAGTTCAAGACATTCATATTAACACCACCAAATCCAAAAAGAATATTATATGGTTTGAAACGTATCGTCTTGGTAGTAGTTTTGGTCACCCAATCGGTCACTAGCGCTCTAAACGCGATTGAAACTGGACACTGAATATATATAGTAAGTGCATCATTGACTCAACCTTATCTTTACACACAAGGCACTTACATGTATTATCATCCACCAAATGCATCTTGAAAAGCAGGGCTCTACAACTTTTGGCTTCTAGTATGGTAACAGTATATATCTGATTGTCTCGTAAAGTAATTTTGGAAGCTTATATAGCAATTCTGGGTGGCGCATGAATTTAATGCACCATCAACAGAAATGCGTATACACATTTAATTTGGGTAGCTGTAAAATTTTCAATTTTATAAAATAATGGTAAGGTATGGTCTATCTTTTTAGATAAAGTTATCACTCGCACTCGTTTCTGCAACATGATTAGCTGATTCAAATGAGTGATATATGTATTCCCCCAGAGAAGGTTACAAATAGAACAAGTAAGGGAATATCATTGAATAGTATAGTATATATAATGTTTTCTTATTTAATGATTTTTTTATGTAATTAATGATTCCGATATTCCCTGAAATTTTATTACAGATATAATTTATGTGTGATTTCCAGTTTAGTTCCTCTTTAAAAAAGACGCCCAAAAACTTGAATTTGTTGACACGTTCGGTTTGCCGTCCAGAAATAGCTAATTTGCCATCGATTGATCGCTTTCGGGTATTTGGCTTAACGATAATATACTTTGTTTTCTTTTTCTTCAGTGATAGGCGTTTGCAACAATAACCAGTTATGTATTTTATGTAATCTCTCAGACATGACTTTAATAGCGCCAGCAAGGTGTTGAGAGGAATATACAGTACTAGTACAGTATACAGCGAACAGAATACGTCGATAGCTCTATTTTACTCAATAAAAACCAACCCTACTGGCATATGGCTACAGTGTCTAGCACCCATAATCAGGTGAAGAAAATAAATGTCCCACAGTATTTTTTGTCTCACTGCCCATGTGCGACCATGCTTATGCAATGAACTTCCTCTCCTTTACATCCATCGTGATTTTGAGAAATGCTTAGAAAAAGCCCCGTCTATATGTGAAATTTACAGCTTTCCATAAACCAAAGAGTTATCTAAAGTGGCTCCAGTCTGTTGGGGAGTATACTTTTGAATCGAACGATATGGCGTCTGAATATTGCTGTATTTATGACCAGAAGAAGCCAGATTCTGATCCCTATTCAGCCTGCCCGCCATGTCGCGGCCATTTGTTTGACCAATATACTATGTGCAGTGAATGTCAACTCTGGCCTAAAGCTGCGTACACATGTATACGATTATCCGATAACGACAATGCGGCAACGACAATACGGCAACGGCAACGGTAATGCGTTTTTGGTGTACACATGACTACGGCTGTAAGTATAAAAGCGGATGCGACATGAGAACGTTTCTTCCCGCAATGCAATATCGAAACCAGAGCCATCCGGTCCTGTCCTCCCTACTGGCGGAGCGGCCAATTTTCCAGCGGAGAGCGACCCCTGGTGGCGAGGTTGCCCGCAATAGACGACGACGACTTTACAAGCCCTAAAAAGCGCGTGTGTTGCTGCTGTGACGTCATAAAACCGCACGACTTGTGTCCGACAACGGCAAGATATCGCTCCAGAACCGATTCCAACAATAGACGGATAATCTTATCGCATTGCCGGATAGTCTTATCGCACTGTCGTAATCGTTACGCATTCATGGGTACTGACCAATTCATTTTCCTACGATCGATTTTTTTGCCGTTGCCGTATTGTCGTTGCCGCATTGTTGTTATCGGATAATCGTATACATGTGCACGTAGCTTAATGATGTTTTCCAATCGTACCTTGTGGGATCATATGCCAAACCCGGTTCTATTGTTACTGAGAAAACAGGAGTGGATTCTTTGTTCCTCAACCTTCTCGCTTTCGTGAGCATGAGCGAGACGGTTCAGAGTACCGTGTTGGCGGACATCCATAAGTATAGGACTTTGGTCTTGTTACTAAATAAAGATCAACCGCCTTTCTCTTCCCTCACTAGTCCTTTGTTTGCATCTGACCTTTCAGGAAAGAAGACTAAAACAATACAGGTCTTAGGGAGATTGGACGACGTGACCTCTGGCAAATCCACGGATGTTGTGGTAGAGGTCAATCTGACAGTCACCTGGGGAGACGAGCCATGCCGCAGACGACCCACTTACTGAAACACATGTTTCCGGACATACGACCTCAGATCCACATACGAGACTATTGTGTCGTCCTATTGTGTCGGTTTCTGCAGGTCAAGTGCCTGCTACCGAGCCTGACCTACTTTTGACTTCGAGCCAGTTGAAGTCTTCTGTTAACCAGACTCAAGTTTCTGCATCTTACCTTCAAAGAATGGGGTCAGGTCAGTTACTTCCTTTAGGGGTAGCCGTCGACCAGATGAGGATGTCAACGACACGTACGACTTCCGGTGACCTACTTACGTTGACAGGGGTGGCAGACTACAGCATAGCTGGTCTGATCGCAAATTATGGTTATCAGACACTTGTGCCAAGATTTCCCGATCAGAGTGTTTACTCTCGACCTCAATTTAGTAGCCCATATCGTGATATGGCTTATTTTGCTGGTCATTCAGGTCAACCATATTATCTACGTCAGCCTAAGCGGCCTAACCTACTTCCATCTACATCATCAACTATGGGTCACGCGACCTATTTATCAAGGGGTTACTCATGTACTACCTTCAGAATGTAGGGACCGCACTGCGGTGGTGTAATGGTTAGAGCGTCGGCCTCGTAAGCGGTAGGTACTGGGTTCGATCTCAGGACGGGTCATACCTAAGACTTGAAAAATGGAACTTGTTGCTCCCTCGCTTACGCTCAGCATTAAGAGGATAGAACAAGGACTGGTTCGCTCTGTGTCAGTATAATGTGACTGAGTGGGGTGTCATGTCTGGCTACGGCATGATATTTCAGTGGGACAGCACTATAAAATGGCAGCATTAGATCTGCTCTGTTACAAGTAGGTTCCGCTGCCCCTCTCCCTTCCTTCCCTTCCCCGTCGTGATATAGCTGAAAAAATGTTGACAGCCACGTTAAACCCTATTCACTCACTCAGAATGTAGGTCAGCCTCAACTGGCCCATGGGTATTCGGTTTCGGGTTCGTTCGTAAATCTGACACAGAGTATCAGTCGACCTTGACCTTCTATGCCAGATTTCCACATCCGGCCTTCAGTTAATCCACATTTGCTTGGACATGGGTCTGTGCGTCCTCTACTTTCATATATGCAATCCAGGTCATTACTGCCTGGTATGTGGCCAAGTCAACGAGTCCAGTAGTAGGCAGACCGCACGATGAGCAACATTGACCTTTGACCTCAGAAATTTGCATGTCACATGACAGATGTCAAAGGTCATTGAGTGCACTATAGTTGACCTGTATCCTTTCATCTTGTCTTTGACCTTGGATCATGTTTAGACATGTTGGGGCTTTTCCCATCACGTGTGGGATGACGTCACTTCCGGTGTGTGTGTGAATTGATGGAAAGGAGATGGTACTGACCTGTCTGTGGGGGTTCTCCTTCGTATGTCTTCGGTCATGTCCGTACTGATCTGTCTGTGGGGACTCCATTTCGTTCACCTCCGTGTCTTTTCGGTGAAGTCCGTGAAGATGTGGCATGATGTGACGGAAGTATGCGAAGATGACCGAAGATGCAGGTGGAGTTCGGTGAGGTCCGTGAAGATGTGCCGGAGGTACCCGAAAACACCCGAAGGTATCCGAATGTGATTACTGGAGAGTGCCGGAGGTGACCGGAAAGACCCGGAGATGACCGAGAAGACCCGAATGTGATCAACGGGGAGTGCCGGAGGGTACGGATAAGACCCGGAGGTACCCGAAGAGGTCACCGACCAACTGGACGATCGGATTCCTCTGTCGGGTGTATCGTTTGGTGACAATGAAGAGTCCGAGTCGGAGTCGGAGACCCAGGAGCCGGAACCCATGCAGTCGCAGGAGGATGTACATTTACCGAAACCGTATGCAGAGAAATTGAAAGCTCGCTTCCTACAATACCTAGGCCAGTTACATGTGCTCGGATTCAACTCGGGACGATACGATCTGAACATGGTGAAGGAATTTCTCTACCCTTACTTGGTCCAGGCTAATACCATCAAGTCCGTCATCAAGAAGATCAATAATCATATGGCCCTCACTACCACGTCACTCCATTTCCTGGATGTACGGAACTACTTAGCACCCAATTATAGCTATGATCAGAGGGTGAAGGCGTATGACTGTGCACAAACCAAAGGGAGGTTCCCTTACACGTATATATCGACGCTCGATCGCCTGGAGGAAACACAGTTACCACCCTGTGACGCATTCTTTGACGATTTGAAGCAAGTGGAATGTTCGGAAGACACGTACCGGGAACTACAGCAGGTATGGAACGACCAACACATGCAGACCTTGCGCGATTTCCTGATATGGTATAATAACTTAGATGTGGTTCCTTTCCTCGAAGCCGCCGAGAAAAAGGTTCAACTCTTTCGTCGTGAGATGCACGTCGATATATTCGAGTGCTTGAGTTTACCGGGTCTGGCGCTTCGCCATCTCTTTCAAGATTGTCCTACCTACTTCTCGTTGATACAGCAAAAAGATGCGGACATGTATGATGGTCTAAAACAGAACATCGTGGGTGGGCCCAGTCTTATTTTTCACCGCTACCACGAGAAGGACGTGACCACGCTCCCCGGTGGGAAACCCTGTGCCAAAATCATTGGATTCGATGCCAATGCCTTGTACCTGTGGTCTCTTGCCCAGTCCATGCCCTGCGGGCATTATACGTGCTGGTTGGCGGAAGGGCAACATTTCACACCGCAACGTACGCCGTACAAACATCTCACCGACTTGTGGTTGGATTGGGAAGCCTATCGACGGGGAATTTCCATACGTCATCAGACCAACGCCACAGAGAAGCGGATAGGAGATCGTCGACTCCCCGTCGATGGGTTTGCCCTTGTGGGTAGAACACCCACCATATTCCAGTGTTATTGGTGTTACTGGCACGGCCACGAATGTCACTTCAGCGCTGGACGTTTCAATGAACGACGTGGAAAAACACCGGAAGAATTACGGGAAGAAGTGGTGGAGAATGGCGATTACATCAGAGAGAGGGGATACCATCTCATCGAAATGTGGGAGTGTGAATTTCACACCATGTGCCAGGCCCTCCCACATTTACGCCATTTCCTTAAAGCGCGGGAGTACCCTCACAGTCGTCGGCGACTCCTGAGTCTGCGACAGATGTTCGACGCCATTCGTTCCGGGGACCTGTACGGCTTTGTCGAATGCGACCTGCATGTTCCGGACGCTCTCAAGCCAAACTTCGCCCAGGGCCCTCCCATCTTTAAGAACACGCTGGTGGGTCGGGATGACATTGGAGATACCATGACAGCCTATGCAGAGCAACACGAGTGTTTGCCTCGACCTCGACGGATGTTGATTGGTAGTATGTGGGCAGAGAAAATCTTGCTGGGCACTCCGCTATTACAGTGGTACATCAGCCACGGTCTGGAAGTCACGCGCGTGTACCAAGTGATACAGTACGTACCCAACGCCTGTTTTGCGGAGAATGCCGACATCGTAACGTCAGCTCGTCGTCAAGGGATCAAGATCCGAGTAAGGCCATCCTCGGTGAATCGTGAAAATTGACGGGCAATGGCTATTATGGCAAAACGGTCACGAACCAAGATAAGCACGTGAACGTGAACATCTGTACCACCAAACAAGCCCGCAAAAAGGTCAATTCTCCCCTGTTTCGGTCCGTGGAGGTGATCGATGACGACA
Organism: Hanleya hanleyi; assembly: GCA_036873755.1. NCBI lineage: Eukaryota > Metazoa > Mollusca > Polyplacophora > Lepidopleurida > Hanleyidae > Hanleya > Hanleya hanleyi. The sequence continues at coordinate 8,325 of JAVTVY010011961.1, forward strand.
CGTATGAAATCACTTTAGGCAAAAAGACTATCCGTTACAACCTTCCCCTCCAGGTTGGATGTATGGTATACCAGGTGGTCAAGCTGCGGATGCTCCAGTTCTTATATGATTTCATGGGTGTGTATTTTAATCCATCCGACTGGCAACTCATGGAGATGGATACAGACTCTGCCTACATGGCCGTGTCTAATGCAGATTGGGAGTCCCTGATCAAACCCGAGTTACGTGCACAGTATGAGGTGGAACGGGGCCAGTGGCAACCTCGACGTAATCATTACCAGTACGACAAGCGTACACCGGGCCTCTTCAAGTTGGAGTGGAGTGGAGATGTCATGATTGCTCTTTCCTCCAAGACGTATTACTGTTACGGTGGAGACCAAAATAAGTTTAGCTGCAAAGGGGTGAACCGACGCGATCCGGCCATTGACAAAGCTTTGTACCTGAACGTGCTGCAAAGCCAGGCCAGTGCAAGTGGCACTAACCGAGGATTTCGGGTGGTGGACCATCAGATGCGAACCTACATCCAGCAACGAGATACTTTCACCTTCTTCTATCCGAAACAGAAAGTCCTTCCTGATGGCATCAGTACCACTTACCTGTACTTGTGAAAGTATGAGTTAAAACTAGTACTGTAAATTAGCATGGTCACCTGTAACAGTCGGGATGGCATCACCAGTGTGCTGGCGCAATGCAGGTCGAACCCTCCCACGCTCTGACATTTTTTTTACAACTGTATTGTTCACATGCTTTGTACATAGTTTAACTCCTCGCCTGAACCACATTGTAACTGTTCACATTCTTTGTACCTATGTTAACCCTTCTTGGTTCACTTGAATAAAAAACTAGAGCCTTAGGCACTGAAACGGGGCTAGTTAAATGTTAAATAGGCTGTTGGAATAATTCCACTAACTCTTTGATGTTCAGTCCCATGGCGAAGAGCCATACAATTTGTAGTTTCACACATTTCTCTCGACCAAATGAAGCAGACGACATCCGTATTGACACCATTGAAAAAGCTATCGACCATTTCAAATGCTTGGATTTCCATGAAGCAATTCAGATATTTGCTAAACATAGTATTTTCCGACGAGTTGATTTTCCGACTATTTGTCAGAATTGGTGAAATTCAGTTTCCTTACCGTAAACATTTGTTGTGGAGCAATTTCTGACCACACTGAACAGCGCGCCAAGAGAGCACTTATTGTTCTCCTTCACGATGTGGTTCACTGGCAAACATTGCATAGGAAATCAACATTAGCAGTAGATAACGACTGCTCCACAAACTTATGATGGTGGATTTTTTCTTGGTGGGTGCATCATTTGTGTGAAATAATGGGACTTACTAGTTAGAATGTGACATATTTTTGGTGCAAAGATATTCATAAGAACCCAGCTTTATTCATCAAACAAAATTGTCACCAGTAATGGAATAAAAAAAGCTGCATGTTTATATCGACGCTGGCGAAAGGTCAATGGCGCACTCTGCAGAGGGGACAGCCACCTGCCCTGGGTCTAATTTTATCACGTACATCTAGCCCGAAAACATCGGCTAAGGAGTTTTGTTTTATTGTTGTTGCTGAATGTGATGGGAATGCCACGCTCCCTTATCCTATATCATGTATATTCACCTATCACACTGCTAGAGTTTCTGAGTTATACGTACATCCATAAAGCAAAATTATATTAGCCAGACATATGAAAGTTGGAAGAATGCACCACAGGTGCTTCTATCTACCGTTCTATGTTCCACCCTCAACCCTATACTATATCGGGTTGGGGTGGAACATCGAACGGTAGAGAGAAGCACTTGTGCTATGCATGCATGGATTCGCTACAAGAGTCAACTTATCCCATGATCATTCGGAGTCCGAAAACCTCACAGATCCAAAGTACCGGATTGACTATTTTTTTTACCCCAATTCGAGCCTTGATTGTAAACCAATTAATTTTGAAGCTTTCAGACTGATGGAATATATTTCATTAAAATAATATTTGAATGGTTGTTCATTCCCGGGATACAAATTGATACATGGCAGATTGGCGGTGTGCCCTTATACAGTATTATCATTATTGGTGGATTTGCACATGTAGAAAAAAATAGCTGTCCAACTTCATAAATAGCAGGTGATGTTAGATTTGAACTGCGGGGTTTTTTTCGATGAAAAAAAAATAGGTCATCACAAATTTCCTAATTCGGACCCTGCTGCAACACATTTCCCTTACACTTTGCACGGATTCCGAATTGGACCTGGGTTGACTTCAATGTCCCCAGCTAGTTTGGTGACACAATAACAAAAAGACATGTACGATGGCATTGGGTCACATCGCAGGCAAAGTCCAACGATATGATGTCCTGGTATGACCGGTGTTGTTGTTGTTACTCGCCTAAACCACAGGCCACACCAACATAGTGCCACAGTTGAGTTTTCCAGAGTGATGATTTGTTATACATTCCCCATCAGGATCTAGTTTGTATTTAAAACATATTCTGGCTCTTCCATAGAAGAGGCATTCATTAGGGTCGAGTAAAACCTCAACATGATCATAAGAACGTGCAGGGCAGTCCCTACTGCCGCCATGTTAATGAGTGTCCAGTTTCCGTTACCTATTTTATGTTCTGTCAACTTTTCAAGTTTTTGTCGCAAACTCGGAAAACAAAGTCTCACAAATCTCCACCAAGCAGTTTGGGTTGTCCAGCAACAATTATAAAAGTCGATAGAAGAGTGTAACAACGCTAACACTTTAAAATATATGTTTTGAGATAGCTGAAAATTTTGTATTCCTGTTCAATCAAGGGACATCACTCGTTATCTCATCTGTCACCATTCCTGCACAAAAATAGTTTTACACATTGGGTGCATGTAATATGCAGAGATCTTTCCATGAATATTTCAGAAGCAGAATGTGGAAAAAACATTTACGAATACAGGGAAATTATTACGTAAATGATTTGACCACCACTGGATTTTAGAAACTTACCATAAAAAGGTAATGGAGAGGGTCTTGAGGGGTGAGATTAAATGATGAAAATTCCAAACTGTAACTCGACACACATATTTCATCAAAATGTAAATGAATACAGGCAAAGCGAAATATCCCATTGTTTTCTAAAATGAATTACACCTATACTGGTATTATTTAATACTATATTACTGTTTGAACACGCTTTCTAATGAGAATGAGTTAGCCCCACAAAATCACTCAACATGCGCCTCTCTAAATCTGTGGTTTAGCAGACGACATATTTTGAGTAGGAAAGTAGTGCCACTGGAAAATTAACAAATACACGCATAAAATTAGATAAATGCAAATGTAACTTGAAGATATCAGACCTGAAACTATACACGGACATTAAAAATACAGAAACCTGGACACTCTAAAGAAGGAAGTTTCAGACCTCTTTCTTGTCGTGCAAGAACTCTATCTTTTTCTGTGTTAGCAAGACACAGAGCCGGTGCTCAAGTTTTCTTCACTTTAAGACAGGATCATTAGTCCCTACGGGACTAGCCCCGAAAAATAGCACAGGTACATCCTCTAATCATAAGAAACATGTGTACCAAGTTTCATAATCATCCAATGACAGCTGACAACTGCAGCAAACTTATCATGTACATGTACATGTATACATGTAGAGGCCTACATGTACAATTTACCTAAACAGAAAACTCATTCATTTGCCATAATTTGCTAAACCAAAAACCTTATCATTTCCAGGCAGGGGACACCGACACAGACACCGACGACGACATCCTCTTTCCCCCCTCACAATATCTTCCCTTTACTTCGTAAGGCGAGATAAAAACGACAATTGGATACATTCAGTATTTCAAATATGCATACTTGTAATTAAGTCCATTTTTGATGACCAAATAGGAATAAAATGAACGGCTCTATATTCTATAACCTCAATATTTCCACGTAATGTTTCGTTATCTGACATGTTTACATTTTGGTCAATCGACATGTACTAGATTATTTAACTCACCTTCTCTTCCACAAAAGCAGCTTCAGCTGGTTTAATGTCATGTCTGGCATGATTACGCACACTACATGGATAACAATACAGATGTTTGCAATCACCACAAAACACTTTGAGTGGCTCATCATGCTCTTCACAGACTGGAATCAACGTGTATTGTTCAACTTCGACGAGTGCATGTTTCGAAATTGGTCCGCGCATAGGATGGAAGACATCGAGACATTCTTGGCAATACAGACATTTGCATGTCGCACAGCCTTTAACAGCTTTCTTGGGATGGTCGCCATCACACATGGAACAGGTAGGTCCGATATCTCCTATCCTTAGCTCAGTCTGTCCATGACTATTCATTTTCACTTCACTCTGGTATTTCGCCACGATGTTGGCAATAGTAAAGTGAACAGGTAGTGTGGAAACACTCTCACTATCAAGCACCGAAGGGTTCCTGCAAACTGGACAGTAGACAAATCTTTCCCCGGCTGAATCAGGGGGATTTCGATGACACACATCTGTTGTTTCCAATGTCTGATCAGATATAGCTCGCGCATTGTCCGTTTTGCTGTCGGTTGCTGCATCTGAAGAAACATAGAGTCTAAGACATTCTCTACAGAAGCTGTGCTGACATGGCAGTTGGACAGGGTCTGTATAAATCTCCGTACAAATATGACAGGTCAATTCCTCTCCAAGAATCTGCGGTAGATATTCAGCCATGTTCCTGAAACAGTAATATACTGCAGATACAATTTTCAGTACACTTCTCGAGAGAAAACATGAATTTGCACGACTGAAATGTCGGATTCCACTTGTAAGATAGCAGAATTTTTTAAATAAATGGAATATATTTGTAACAGTGCGTGAAAATGTATTCTGTAATATGCATCAGATTTTCATATTTAACTAGAGCCTTAGGCACTGAAACGGGGCTATTTAAATGTAAAATAGGCTGTTGGAATAATTCCACTAACTCTTTGATGTTCAGTTCCATGGCGAAGAGCCATACAATTTATAGTCTCACATATTTCTCTCAATAAAGATCTATAGTGCATTAGTGTAATTGTACACATATATATATTTAAAAAAATAACTTGTGACTGATGGGACAGACATTTATTATGAAACCAACCTGATGAAATGATAAATAATGTCTTCTCTGCATGTTACCAATATTTGTAAAATATTTTTACTTTTTCAGATTATAGAAGGTATATCCTTCAGCGGTAAATGACAAAAGATGAATACTGAGATACAATGTAAAATACTCATGGTTAGATGGACTGGATCTATGCTGGGATGTATCCTCTCATGGCATCATATTATTTACATGTACCTCCACCTGCGAGTACACTCCTAGTTTGGAAGATTATAGTGAGGTGGCTTAGCAAAAAGATCGTGACACGCTGGACCAAAGCACCAAACTTGGCACATCCATTACTTGAGGCATACAGAACAATATCAGAAGGGGTGCCCATCACTTTGGATCATGTGACGCCCTCTGGCCCCCAAAAGGGCATTTAGCCCTATCTGGCCTGGGCTTTTTGGGACCTGTCTTGGCCTGGGGGGCATTCTCTTATCCCTTGAGCTAGGAGGCTGAAACTTACCACGCTATACCCCTGGGTCAAGCTCTACCAGAAAATGTAAAAAAAAAATCCAAGATGGCCTCTCTGATGACGTCACAGTGACGTCATTTTTCAAAAACCGCATTTTTGGTCGATTTTTCGGTCAGATTTTCCGAACTTTTTATTTATGCAATTTCTCCGCAAAAACTGCATGATAAATTAGTAAATATTAATGTGATGTGAAATAAAATAGTTTTCGCCCACTTTTCATCGCGGAAAAGCAGAAATTTTAAAGGAATATGACAAAAACATCAATTTTCTGGTACCCCATGTGGCCGCCATCTTGAATTTACCCATGATCCTCTGCTCGGGGGTTATGCAAATGGGCTCAAAATGACCACAATATGATAAACTATAAAGTCACGGGGTTTCGGCTCTCTGTTTTTTGTCGTTCCGGAGATAGCGCAGAAAGTTTGATAGGGGGGGCATAATGTCCCCCCCCCCTCCAGGCCAGGTAGGGTTAAGGGGAAATATTACCAATACAAAAATAGATAGCTTACCAATATCTTCATTATTTTCATTATCCTTGAGGCTAGGAAGCTAAAACTTGCCACACTATATCTAGGGTTCCAGTGCTACCAGAAAATGTAACAAAATTCAAGATGGTCTCTATGATGATGTCACGGTGACCTCATATTATAAAAATAAGCCATTTTGTCTGATTTTCGGATCGATTTTTCAAACTTTTTACTTGTGCAATTTTCTTTGCCTAAATTACCTTGCGAGTTAGTAATCCGGTGTGATATAAGATATTATTGGGTAGTTTTACGTAGAATAATACACCAATTTTGAAGAAAATACTCAAAAAACTAAATTTTCAAGGTACACTACCGTTTCGTCAAATCTGAATTTACCCATGATGCTTTTTTCCGAGAATAAAAAGCCCCTAATTTGATTTGTTATAAAGGCACAAAGTTCTAGCTTTAAAAAATTGCGAGCCCCAAAGAAAAGTTCATTGGGAAAGGGGGGGGGGGGGAGAGGGGGAGCTGGATCTGAATCCACCAATAACAATTGAACACAGGATCCTCCCCTTTCAGTATCATTTTTCTTACAGTGTACATGCATAACCGGCATATAATTAGAGTAATGCACGGGTGCTGAACCATGCACATATATATGTAATGGCACCATGTGGAATATATTAGATGTAGTTTTAGACACCTCCGCCCCCCACCAATCTGCCTCTGAACCTGAAATCGTCCTAATCACTCCCAAACCGGTCAGTGGTGACAAAGGCCCATGAACATTCGACCAAAACTGCGGCCATTCAATATAGACCAGTGGTATAACATGTAAATTGTATGTTGCATGTTCCCGGTCCCCATTGCTTGATAACTGCCCTTTTGATTTTTTCTTGGTTATAGAGTCCCTTCTCTGACCATCATAGCTCTTTTAGCTATCCCGACGTAATTTCACGGCCTTTCAGAAAAAAATCAGTTATTCATCTCTCAAACTTGAAAGTAGAAAGATTGAAATTGGAGCGATAAGCAAGAGGTGGGAGAAATTGACGACGTCTGGCGACTAAAAAGCAACCCCATGACTCAACAGGAAAGCTTCCCTCAGCACCAAACATGCAGTCCCGAGAATACGGTGGATTCTCGGACGTAGCCTTAGTATCTCAACCGCGCATTCATTGTAGCGGTTCATGTGGAGATTATGAAATATCCACACGGCCCCTAGCACCGGCTTAAGCGGAATTAGATACATGTGTACGCTAGCTCGGGTGCTGTGATGACAGATCAGATCAAACAAATAACTCATGGAATGTTAATGGGTGAGCATTGAGGACGTCTGATGGAGTAAACGCTTCAACATGGGGTAAACCTGGTAAATGCAAGAATAACCCAGAAAAACTAACCTGGCCAGCCTTGAGCATGTCCAGCTTTTTTCCCCCATTTTACGAGATGGAAAGCTAAATCCTCAAGTTTTACATGAAAATAGGGGCGATGGTTTCCTTTTACATAGGCGATTATGTAAACCTAATTGGTTTAGGTGGTTTCAGCCAACCCACTTCGTTCTAAGATAATTTGTCCCTGGTGATCCAAAATGAATAAACGTTGAGAGCTGTAACTTAGCGCAGTTATAGCTTATGATATTGAAGTTATTTTGAGCCTGTAGCATAATACTCGGAGCAGAGCATCATTAGGAAATTGAAAATGGATGATATTAGGGTGTAACTGGAAAGTTCTGTTTTCCTCGTATTCCTTCAATATTAAGCCTACCTGGCCTGCCCCCCCCCCCACCAAATATTCTGCCCTATCTCCGGAACGACAAAAACTGGAGAACTGAAACTCCGGGACTTTATCGTTTATCATACTGGGGTCCTTTTGAGCCTATTTACATGACCCCCCGAGCAGAGGATCATGGGTAAATTCAAGATGGCGGCCACGTGGGGTACCAGAAAATTGAGTTTTTGTCATATTTCTTCAAAATTTCTGCTTTTCCTCGATGAAAAGTGGACAAAAACTATTTTATTTCACATCACATTAATATTTACTAATTTATCATGCAGTTTTTGCGGAGAAATTGCATAAATAAATAAAAATCGAAAAATATGACCGAAAAATCGTCAGGAAAATGGCTTATTCTTGGAAAATGTTGTCATCATGGCTGCCATCTTGGATTTTGTGACATTTTCTGGTAGGGCTTGAACCAGTGATACGGTGTGGCAAGTTTCAGCTTCCCAGCCTTAAGGATAATAAAAATAACGAAGCTGTTGGGAGGCTAACTATTCTTTCAATAGCAATATTGCCCCTCAGATGCCCTTTTGGGGACCAGAGGGTATCACAGAGCCCAGAGCAACGGGCACCCCTTCTGATATTGTTCTATATGTCTCAAGTGATGGGTGTGCCAAGTTTGGTGCTTTGGTCCAGCGTGTCACGATCTTCCCAAAATATGGCCCTAAGCCACCTCACTATTATAAATTCTTACAATGGTTGTATGCAGACTTGTACATGTAGCTTTACTGCTATCTAAACATAATGACTTGGACTTTGACCCTATCAATTGACCCTATATCAGCTAAGTGAATCAAGCCATGCATGTGTCTATATTCTAAATAGTATAGAGGGTCTGGTGGAGGGGATGTTTGTGTGGTAGCCCTAAGTTTACATACCCTGTATACAATTTCTGCAAGAATGGAAGCCTAGAAAATTAGAATTTCTTGCCAACATGGCAAACATATGATAAGTCTGCCTTAAACTATTTTCTTCTGTATATGTTAAGTCTTCTAAATAAAGTTTTTATCAAACCAGAGATTTGTGACATCCTTTCAGGAAAACACTCTAAGTCAACCTCTGAATAGTATCCATTTTGTATTCATGCTCTAAAGCAGGAAATCTCTGCGAAAATGACATATGAACATATATAAGAATACCAGAAAATATTTAACTTCACTAATATAGACCAGGTGAAACAAAATCTAGCCAAAATAGTTGACCAAACTATCTGCAGTAGCTGAATAACTTTTTTTCTTCTGCTCTTCCTCTCAAAATCTAAAGCAGTTAAATAAACAACCAGGCACCCTGGCAACGGTACCAAATGTGCTCAAGTTTTTCCTGACTACAATACAGGACCATTAGTCCCTACGGGTCTACATAGCCCCGTGAAAATATTATATTTACGTCAGGAAGCATCAATTCGTTGACGGACATGACCTGGGGGGGCTGACTGTTGAAAATTATGGCTGAAATATGCTATCTTTCACTATTTTCAGGCATGTCAGGTAGGAGATAAATCTCCTCAATGAAGAAGTAAACACTTGACTTTTATCGACCATTTCAGCTTTTGCATTAAAGAATGTGCTACTAATGTTAATTTGCACACATTAGAACACTCCCTTCTCAGCAGACATTGAAAATATATACATGTACATGCCTACTGTTGGGTTAAATGCAATATTACGCTGGCTTCGTCCATCTGGGAGTGATCAATTAGATTTCATTACCAACAATGGCTACTTGGCGCCATTGCAGTCAATACTGATATTTCAATGTCTGAATGTGAGGTACCCCGAGAGTTTTACTGTATGGTTGTTTTTTGGTCGTCAGACGCAATTTTTCCCACCTCTTTCATATCTCGTCAATTATTAGAAGTTCCTATCCCCCTATCATATATTTACATATGACTGATTTCTTCATATTGATCAGGTATTTAATCCACATGGTCCTAATTGATTTCTTGTCACACAAAGAAGTAAATAGATCAGAACAGAATAATATTTTATATACTTTATTTTTTTTCCATTTTCAGATAAATCTTCGGAGGGATGGGATGGTTTTCTGTCAAATAGCGTTATTTGCAACCTCCCAATTGTATTAAACAACTCAACAAGATATACCTTCCAGAAATGATTTTGGTAATAGGATTAAAACGCTGACCGAACCAGACTAAATTAAGCGCCTTATTCATAACCTCGAAGTCAAGAACTTTAATGCCTCCACGCTGATAGTTTTTAACGCGACACAGAATGTGGCTTCATATATCAGAATGATATTTCGGCAAGATAGGGCGTAGTGATATAGTAGGGCATCTTGGGATGGTTGACCAGAAATGCACGAAGCAAAGCAAATTACTTTCTGTTCAAGAAGGTCTGTCCGATTCTTCCGTACGTGATTCCATGTTGATTCCCTTGAGACAAAGGTTGTAACTAAATACGGTTAAGAAAACAAAAAATAAAATATGTCGATGATCCCCAGAATATCACGATGATTGCCCTCAATATCACGATCATTCCCCTGGATATCACGATCAATCCCCTGTATATCACGATCATTCCCCAGAATCTCACAATCATTCTTCTGGATATCACGATCATTCCACTGAATATTACGGTGATTGCCCTGAATGTCACAATCAATCCCCTGAATATCACGATCAATCCCTTGAATAGCCCGATCATTTCCCTGAATATCACGATTATTCCCTTGAATAGGACGATGATTCCCCTGAATATTACCATGATTTCTCTGAATCTCACGATGATTCCTCTAAATATGATAATTTCACTGAATATCACGATGGTTCCCCTGAATCGCACGATGATTCCCCTGAATATGACGACGATTTCCCTGAATATCACGATGATTGCCCTAAATATCACGATGATTTATCTAAATATCACGATCAATCCCCTGAATATCACGATCAATCTCTTGAATAGCCCGATCATTTCCCTGAAAATCTTTATTATTCCCTTGAATAGGACGATGATTCCCCTGAATATTACCATGATTTCTCTGAATATCACGTTGATTCCCCTAAATATGATGATAATTTCATTGAATATCACGATGGTTCCCCTGAATCGCACGATGATTCCCCTGAATATAACGACGATTTCCCTGAATTTCACGATGATTGCCCTAAATATTACGATGATTTAGCTAAATATCGCGATCAATCCCCTGAATATCACGATCAATCCCTGGAATAGCCGGATTATTCCTCTGAATATCACAATCATTCGCCTGAATATCAAATTGATTCCCCTGAATATTACGACCATTGCCATGAATATCTCAGTGATTCCCCTGAATATCACTATGATTCTCCTGAAAATCATGATGATTTCTCTGAATATCACGATGATTCCCATGAATATCACGATGATTCCCCTGAATATCACCGATGATTGCCCTGAATATTACGACGATTGCCATGAATATCTCAGTGATTCCCCTGAATATCACGATGATTCCCCTGAAAATCATGATGATTTCTCTGAATATCACGATGATTCCCCAGAATATCACGATGATTCCCCAGAATATCACGATGATTCCCCAGAATATTACAATGACTCCCCGGAATATCACGATGATTCCCCAGAATATCACGATGATTCCCCAGAATATCACGATGATTCCCCTGAATATTACGATGATTCCCCTGAATATTACGATGATTCCCCTGAATTTTACGATGATTCCCCTGAATATTACGATGATTCCCCTGAACATCACAATGATTCTCCTGAGCTTCGACAGGATTCCTGTGGATTCATTTGGAGTCTCGTTGGAGATACTATCCATAGTTCCACTTCAAGCATCTCAACGATTCAACAATTGCTCTGTTTGAATCCATCCTGATATCAGTAAATCACAATAACTGACCAGTGACTATTGGGAATAATAAATATATTTGATATGTTGATAATAGACAGCTTCGAATCCCGAAAAGTGAAAATCAAACTGCATCTGAGGTGCGACCATTGACCTTTGGGAACAACCATCAAATAGCAATATCATGGAGGATAAAACGTATCAAATTGATATACCAAATTGAAAAAACTGATTAGCAAACTAAGAGTAGTAATCTGTGACATTTGGGAACAGTTTACCTTATTGCTCAGTTTATCATAGATCGCTACTGAACGCTTACAAGGGAGAAGAGGTCAACACTTTTCAATGCTGTCATCAAGACATGATGATTTTGTTTACATAAACTCTTAATCACCTAGTCACATCACATCCTAATCCTAATCCCAGACAAATGTGAACCACGCTCTGTCAAATTCAAATTGCAACTGGAACAATAACCGGTTAATATTTTGACCATAGACCACTGTCAATTTTGTAATTTGAGGGTAATTCAGCGAAACCTTGGCCAGGGAAAATTGCCCGTAGCCCGTCGTGAAATTTCAATTGTGACAATTATTCCGCGATACCAAAGACACCCATGATGAAGATTGACCATACACCACAGTGAGTCTTGGTCTGTGAAAATCTAACAGCATAAAATACTTGTCAGCAGTAGCTAACCACTCAAAGTGACCAAATCTACTTTTGGCAGATCCAAAGCCTACAACAGGAAATTGTCAACGAAGAGTGAAATGAAACAATATATTCTGTTAATGCATGCAGTTATTATGCTGCTAGATATGAAACCTACATTGTACAAAGTCGCTGCAGGGTTCTACCTAGAACACAATGGAGATCTTGTAGGCAAACCTGATTACAAGAGATAGGAATGTCCTCTGATTATTTTAGAAACCATGTCAAAGAAAACTACAAATGGGAACGTCAAATGTTGAGAACCGACGTACAGACTATTCAAAGTTAGGAAAGATCCAGAACAATTTAAACACGGCCAGATAATACCCATCTACACTAAGCTAGGCAAACAAGGCAAGCCATTCAACACCCCCTTCCTCCGTATCAGAATAACTATGCCCAGCAGCATCCGGAAAGAAATCCCACCTCATACCCAGAGAATCTGCGCCCCACGCCAAACCACTACTCATGCCAAGGAGGTTCAGTTTAGGCAGACCAGAGTTCCTTGTACTATGTACTGTCCCTCACTCGCAGTTCTCTTTGGGAGAGTCAACAAATCAAACATCAGGTAAAACATCTATGTTGTGAACCAGGACAATATCATAGCACCGCGAGTACCAGATAACAAAGTAAGTCTTAGAATTAACAGAGAGTGCACACTGCAACCTTAATAACAAGACTCCAATTAGACCATCTTTGATGGTAAATCCAGCGACTAATCCGATCGTGTTACTCATGTACTGGAGGCGATTATCAAAGGACTCTTCGTTTCATGAGATGTCCACTCCTGGAGATTAGTCAATTACCGTGAGGTGTTTCTGCGCTTTAGAATGTTAGACTTGCCGTGCCATCTATGCTCTCGAATGGAACGTGGTTCTCCAGGACAGAATTCAACTGAACAGATGGTCGTCAAAGCATTCGATCAGTCAGTGTCTTTTGGCGATATGCCCTCATTCATAAGGTATGCCTGACTAATTATAATGTAATCATCGCAGCTCTGTGAGATGATTTTGAAAAAGCAGAGGAAAGCGACTCTGTCAAGAGCCATACGTTGCGAACACCGTCGTAACCTAATACATTCGCTCGAATAGTGATTCAAATAATGTAGCCTACTGTACTGGCTGGGCCGATCAGTGTCCTGGATAACAGAACTCTGGACACTCTCGTGTTCTGGCACAAGTAGGCACTGTGGTGATATGACTGAAAAAATGTTGAAAACGACGTTAAATCCTACTCACCCATTCACTCACTCACTCGCTCAAATAATGGTCAGAATTATTTTAAATCCTAGATTAATACTAATATCCGACAGTGGGTAACTTCAGACAATGAAGTGACTAAGATTTGATATTTTTGGAACATCATGATGTCTTGCCGGCATCATCGAAAACTGTTGACCGCTTCTTTCTTGCAGGAAACATGCCTATGTTTATGTATACTATGATTGTCTTTTTGAATTTGGTGCTAATACTGTTATATGGAATAGATCTTTGGATTATGGACGCGGATATTCTCTAATGGACGACGGCTGAATTATGAATGACTGACCAGACGCTTGTAATTCACTCTGAACGACATATCTTATTCTGTTTTCTGGTAGACATGTGAACAGCACCTTCCACTCTGTATACACTGGTGCATCGAAAGATTCTATTTTTCATCTGAGATAAATGTAATATGACAAAGTTAAATCCAACAATCATCGTAACATGAATCGCAACATGATTACTGACACATTAAAATATGATACGATTCAGTTATATTTAAATTGTTTATGGCACCATGAATCTAACAAGAGCAACGGCGATGAACATACATGGCGAATGTTAACTTACTAATTATTTACATGTACGATGATGTTTCCTGAAATATTCCATAACTCTTGCTTGCAATTAAGATAAACGATTTTGTCTCCCACAAAGTGCACAGGGTGGGTAGCCCATTTCGGAGCTGGCTCCGTGACATACCTGAACAACTATCGCATTTAAAGTACAAAATAAATATAGGCATATGGGTTGCGAAAGACCTAAATGGGAAGAACTTTTCAAGGGTTAGTGAATGCATCATGTACAGTAGATGCATCAACACGATCAAAATAAATGGGATTATTGGATAGGGTTCGGATTAGTTTAGAAGATAGAGGGTGGAGTTCATGAGCATGGGGGAGAGATTGATCCCTGTGGGTGTTGGTAACATCACGTGGCCATGCTGATGATGATGTCATTTGTCTGCCTATGATGTCTCTATAAAATTGCTCCATGGTAGATAATCTAATCACACTATGAAAAGTCACTATGTCGATCAAAGTTTTACAGCTCCGACCCAGCAGGTTGAGTATATGAAATACATTAGATAACGATTTCTGCTATAAAGGAGTCAAAAGCAGTGCATTGAGAGTCTGGTGACTAGATTTTCATGTCCTGGTATAAGAAAGGACTCGACGTTCACTGTTCTTTCCCATACGAAAGTCTGCTGCTCTGCATAGATAGCATCAACATTGTTCAGGAATGCCACTCTGCTCTCCAAAAGAGAGGGAGCAAGAAAATATGACATGCTCTCATGCTTTAAAGTGTGGATGCATCCTCCATACTCACACATAGGGCTGTCCTTCAGATTTGAGTTGGCACAGATGAGTGTTGAATCTAGAATGACTCGTTATGGGTCGAATGATTTTACCCTTCAATTTTCGGCGGAGGTTTGAGCGCTTGCGGCTTCTTGGGACAAATGGTATTAGCTCTTAGGTTTGCCTGCCCGTGTCAGAGATTGTCCAGGCGCGCTGCCATCTGACCGTCGTGTGGCATTTAAATAATCCCTTTGCGGCTGGCTTTGATGCTTGGACAGTTTCAAGCTCAATAGCTCTGACGGCTGCCACTTTCGCGTGGTCTGCTGACCCAATTCCAGCCAGATCTACATGACCTTCAATACAGTGAATGACGACAGGTGTATTATTCTCCTGGAGGACAATGACATTCTGTTGGATGCTGTCTATCAAGTCCTGATGTACAAAAGCCTGGTCCTTGTTGTCAGTAGGCCGATCTACAATCGCAAAATATGTGGGCCTAGGTAAAATAATGTGTGTCGCGTTATTTCCGGCAGAAGATTACTGCTAGTAGAATGACATGTAATTCTCTATGATAGCTCGTGCTCACTCGGGACACCGGCTGATTCAAGATGATAGATTGGGAGGCCATGCCATCCATATAACAAGCAGCTGATGCCCCACATGGTCCTGGATTTTCCAAGGCTGAACCATCGGTTAAAATTGTTGGGTTATCAGGTATTTCAGTTGACTGATCCAGAGCGCTGATTTTGGTTTGGTACGCTTGTCCAGGGTGCGGTTGCCAGCGGACCGAAACTCTGAAGAAGGCATAATCACAGTTGAAGTCTCCAAGTGTAGCCTTTTCAAAGAGGAGGCCTGTGAAATGGGTTGATACTGGAGAGTCGAATCTGTGTTGTTAAATTTCAATCCAGCATTTCCACTTTGAGTAATGGTGGTAGGATGCGGTGATCGAGAAAGTTTTCTTTTGTGCCCACGGTGCTGATGCGTAGGTCACCTTCTACTAACTTTCTCCTGATACGAAGAAATTTCTTACCCGAAACCGTATTCAGCTGAAGTTGAATAGAAGAAGGGCGACGGAACGCTTCAAAGGCATTAGTAGGGTGCCTGTGAGCTTCTGGCGCTTGGAAGTGACATGCGATGAATACGGTCCACTTTTGTCACCATAGACCCAGAGGCAGCAAACCAGATTGGATATGTTATTTCGAGGTATGGGCATTGATCAGGTGTAGTGACATCTCTGTCGATGCCCACCACGTGAGATTCCAAGACTATTTAACCCTATCTGGCCTGGGCTTTTTGGGACCTGTCCAGGCCTGGGGGGGGGAGGTGGGGGGTGGCGAAATGCCCCCCCTCCAATTATTTTTCTTAACCCTTGAGCTAGGGGCTGAAACTTATTACACTATACCCTTGGGTCAAGTTCTACCAGAAAATGTAAACAACCCAAGATAGCCGCTTTGATGACATCACAGTGACGTCATTTTCAAAAACGGCATATTTTGGTCGATTTTTCGGTGAGTTTTTCTGAATTTTTTTATTTTTGCAATTTATCCACAAAAACTGCATGAAAAATTAGCAAATATTAGTGTGATGTGAAATAAGATAGTTTTTGCCCACTTTTCATGGAGGGAAAGCAGATATTTTGAAGAAATATGACAAAAACATCACTTTTCTGGTACCCGACGTGGCCGCCATCTTGAATTTACCCATGATCCTCTGCTCATGAGGTTATGCACATAGGCTCAAAATGACCCCAATAAGATAAACTATAAAGTCACGGAGTTTCAGCTCTTCATTTTTTGCCTTTCCGGACAGAGTGCAGAAAGTTTGGTAGGGGGGGGGGGGAATAATGGCCCCCCACAGGCCAGGTAGAGTTAAAGCTCTCATCGCGGTGTTGCAAATGTGGTCAACATGTGGGATGAAAATAGAGTTTAGTCCAGGATGATCTCACTATTTGTTTTGGTTAGGACTTGACTGTCATCTACTGACACTAAAACTGATGTGTTTCCCGGTCGCGTGTGACAAATGATGTCCGTCTTGGCGCCATTTACCAGCATCTTCCACTTACGACACCATCTTTTGACAAGAACTATGTGGACAGAAATGTGTTGTTCTGCTATGCGTATGCTTGTGTTTGTGACCCAAGTTGTCAGATCGTCGGCAAATGCGATGTCACTAGGTTTTCTTGGGGTCATGTCGGCAATGAAAAAGGATGGCAAGGACCGGACGATAGACGATCCCTGTGGGACACCTACCGTTGTTGAAAACAAATTCAGGCACTTGGTCATTCACAAGGCTGCAGACCTTTCTATCTCGCATATATGATTCTATCTAAAGGAGGAGGCGTTCAGAGCCCTGCATGGAATAGTTTATAAATGAAGGTGTCTCGCCAAACCATGTCGAATGCCCCTTCAATGTCTACGTAGCAAGCCAAGGTGAGCTGATTCATCTTGGACCCATTGGTTACACTCAAAGTGTGGCACAGCATAACTTGAGTGCGACCATTTCTGTAAGCATATTAAAAAGGGCTCAGGAGGCCATTTCCATCTATCCATGCTCGGTGTCTTATGCTAGCGTTCGTTTGTACAGTTTTCCAACAACGCTGGTGAGGCTGATGCACCGGTAAGCCTTGGAATTTGAATAATCCTCTTTGTCGGGTTTGGGAAGATAAACTCTATTTTCCCTTTTCCAGATTGTTGGGATAGATAGATAGATAGATAGATAGATAGATAGATCCTTTATTTATCCAGGGTATACACAATTAGCACTAAGCTAGTTTACATCGTGGCCCATCCTCCCAGTAACGCTGGAAAGTCTCGCGTATCGATGAAAATATATTTTGGACCAGCCCTCTTAATCGTGATTGGTCCGGACCAGGTGCCGACTACGTTTTGATTTTGGCCACACTGCGAGATATAACTGATATTAATTTTATATCAGTTATATTTATCCATATCATTGTTTGGAGAATTTCTCTCACTATGGATAAACTGTTCTTTCTCCAAACCAGTCATCGTCGAATTGCCCATTTGTTTTTGCGGTATTTTTTATCAACATGTGTCTCTGTAGGTACCATAGATATTTCCTAGTCATCGAAGTTCAGAGCATCATGTTTATCTCTTCCCACACCTGTGTTTCAGAGGAATCTAATTTGGCACACAAGTCTTACCAGCCTGCTTCCGCAGCAGCTTTATAGGCACCGGCTAAACTTTTGACCACATCTGTATATGTTTTATAATTTTCCGTATTACGGAGGTCTCATCACTATATTTTAATTTTTGAAAGCAGTTTTGATGTTAAGTACATCGGGTCGGTGCTCATTATTGAGAACTCTGTCGTGGTCAGCATACCAGGACACACGTCTCATCATTCCTCTTGACATTGACAGGTCTGGGATACTGCGTTTACATCTTGTTCGAGTGTATACTGACAGTCGTTGGGAATAAAAAGTTTATGGTTATAGCAGATGTCTATAAATTTCCGATTCATGCGGCAAGCCATGCTAGAGCATTGCCTATTTGAAAGCGTGGTTTAGATGGTGCCATCGTTCCCTCGAGCTACCAGAGTTAAAGTCACCGAGAAGCAGAGAATTGGTGCCCCCCCCCCCGCCATAGTTGTCATCCTCTCTGTGTTTAAATAGTGGTTTGAACTGTTTGAGTGATCCAATATAATTTGCTGTCCATGTTTCAAAGAGGCATATTAGATCGATCTTTCTAGTTGTAATTTCTAGTGTTCACATAGTTTTTTATCAGGTAGTGTGATGTATTTAGTGAATGAAATATAACTTTTTGCAACAGGTTGTGTTTAACAAGCAGAAAAGGAGAGTGGCTACTATCAGGTCATCATTACAATTCGAACAACGCCTATAGGTTTGAACGTCGTGGTCAAGGTATCTACATCTACGACATTTGGTGGATCGCTTGCAAGTGATTGCTGTATGACGGAAGGAATTGCATTGAAACACCTTACTATCTTGATCAGACTTGGGATGGCAGGTAAAATGCTGATCAGCTGTGGTGTCTCCGTGGTACAGCAGGCCCTTGACAGTTTCTGAGTCATATATTTCTAGTTCGATTGTTCCCTGGGAATTTTTGTTCGTCTATTTGACAAATGTCTGACATTTACACTGCTACCCACAATGGTTTCTGCGAGAAAATGCTGTCCGCCTTGTTAATGTACACTGCTGACACTGTAGTCTTCGCGGGATGATCAGGTTTCCAGCTACAAAGGTGCTCGGTGTCCATAAATCGAGTGCTGATAGAATGTCGCTCGTATTTATCACTCGTAGACAGACAACACCTCCAGCGGCAGGGTAGGCATGTAAAATATCAGTGTTAGGCTTCACTCTGTTAATTTCCTTTGTCATGTCGTTGTGTGTCTGATACAAGCTAGAATCACGAATATTATCTGAAATAACGACGAGTGGTAGACCAGTCTTCTTGGTTTTGGTCAGTTTTACCCTGCTTGTCGAGCTAGGTTTGTATTCTGCTGGAGCAGCAGGTGAAATTACATTTGTGGACTTAATCGTGAGCAGAAGTACTTTTTCTGGTTTCTCAACAAGGATTGAGGTAGGAGTGGTCTGAATTTTAATGTTGTTTGCTGCGATCAAAGGCTTTATGGTGACACTGCTATTCAGAAATGTATGCACTGAACTAATCTGGCGTTTGAGACAGTTAAATGGTTTGCTAAACTGCTCGATTTCTGATTTTGACGCATGTCTTATGATATGAGCAGACAAATTGCCTTCAGCCGATCCCATAGATTGTTCTGTACATGCTCATTGTAATCCTAGAATAGAAGTCAATTGGTTGAAATCGTGCCTGTTTTGACAGCATTATGTGGATATTGCAGGAGGAATAGAAATGTGCTACACCCAGTTAATCGGGTTTGGGTGGCCTGATTTCCTGCTGTAATTTTACCAACAAGGAATATGTGTATTAAATAGAATATCTATGCAGAATACCAACTGATATCATGATAGTTATGTGTCTTACAAATTGGCCAGGAATAATGGTATCGTTTCAGCTGAAGTTTGAAGAGGAAATTGTCATTCACCAAATGATATGGATGGTTCGTACATTTGTATGAATACAAAACGACATGGCAGTGTGACTAACGTCACAGGGCCTACGAAGTAGGGTAGGCATTTATGGGACTCCGACGTGCACTGAACTCTTGGAAATTCCTTCGCCCCAAGTTGATTGCTTGATTGTTTATTCGCCATTTCAACGATGTATATACAAACATAATATCGAATACGGCTGTAAAAAAATGGTGGGAATAAAACTCCAGGGGGCTTGTTCTATCCCGAACTGATAATATCTTAAGTTAGTAAACGACTGGCTACAGCAGGGTAAAGAAAAGATACAAGCATGAATATAGTTTCTGCTGGAATTACTTACGAGATGATCGAGCTCTCGGTACTGTACATAAAATGAAATTCTGCCAATTTGGCAACTCTGAGAGTTCGATGAAGCAGATGACTAATAATACAGTTATGTACAGTTATGTTGAAATCCTCCATATATTAAGATGGGCAAAGCCCAAGTCAGAATTACCAGTGAGTTCCATCAAAAATCACCAGAAATTTTCATCAAAAGTAGGTTAGCTCAAAACTTGCTGGTAACAGTCTCCTAATGCACCTTCATGCAAAAAAATCAAGGTTCTAAGGTCAACGGTTCTCCTTATTTTGCCGACGCAAGGATTCGGATGGACTCACTGACTACCCGACAATTTGCAGACGGTAGCCTACTTTGTAGGAAAAACACGATGAAGAATAGGACAATACATTCGTGAAATCTTATGACAATTGGTAACATTTATTCATGACTATTCATGTTTCTGCATGACCGTGTCAACGCCGAGTAATGATAAACATACTTTCATGTGAATTGTCCTGAAACCTGGTGACGTAGGCCCCCTCTACATCCATGACAGTAAAATCCCACTTCCATCCCTTGATGCAATGCACGGCCTCAACATCCATGACAATTAAATGGCTGGTGGGGATCTCTATACAATTCGGAAGAGCAAGCTTTAATTTGCTGTATCGGGTTTCATATTGGACTTCATGCCTCGGGGCATATGTCCTTTCGTTGACAATTTAATTGGTTTCGTGTTACATAAGCGACTTTAGATTTCTGGATAAGTGTTCACGTGTCATGCAGATGAATGAATACACAATTCGTCACGCGATTGAGAGATATACGTCATCACCGTTTGAGATCATCACTTCAACAAAACAGGAAATACAGTGTTTCATTCTTCAGCATCATTGCCAATGTACGAAATGAGTGGTGAAAACAGTTACAGCCCTTACATGCAAAACTGTACGTGAAGACTATCAGATTATAAAGTATTGTAGAAAAGTAGTCAAGTTATATCAAGTAATACCCAAGTTAGCACGAGCAATGGATATCACCAGACAATGCGTGAAATATCAATATACAGACTGAAGGTTGGATGCACAAGGATTATTGTAAGAAAGTATACATAATTATTTGTTTAAGTCTACCATGTTTATTATTTTCATTCCATTCAATCTACAGACTCCTGGAATACATTCCTACAAAATACTTTGGGCTATTCCAATTATAAAATGCTCCTGTTATGGAAGATTTTACAATTTCTTCCACTTACAACCTTTCTTTAACCAGCACACCCACTTCACTCTCCCTTGGTTATGAGAAAACACCACCCGCCCCGCACAAAACTTTTTTAATCCCACCCGTTTTATTCTATTCGAAAAACCTTTCTCCAAATTCTATGGCGTGGTATTCTACTTATCTTTCTATATCTTGGTACGAAGTTATTATTGTTATTGACCGTCACTTTTCACAAAGATACCATCATCTTTTGCAGTGTTGACAACGATTTCAATTGTTACTGACATTGTTACAGTGTGATCATTCACATGGTCTTTTGAACGTTTTTTCCCTAGAGAATAGGCCTTCACTTTGATACACAGTGAATCTTACGATGCGTTTGACGTAGACGACAGAAATCTATTTAGAGTCAGTCGGGTCATTTCTCATCGAATTTAGTCATGTTAACAGTTACCTCCCTTCGTGATTGACATAAATCAGCGGAAGTTGAATACTGGCGATATGTTGCGTCTTGATTCAAGGGCACAGATTGAGAATGTCTCAATCAGCGAACACAAAATTATCCGTACATGGAATCATTATTTTCTCTACAATATGGATATGTCGGATCATGTTAATTTATCCTACATCAATGTAAGGATAACACTCTGCAGAAAATCACACACAGATATATCAACATCTGTACAGGTTTCCTTCCTTATGCGTAGTTATGTCTCATGCACGAGGTCCGATGCTTATTAAGAGTTGGCCTACATTTCGACATTGGTAAATCAATTATAAGAGAGAGAAATGCCGAAAACGTACACTTGAAGTCCCATGCCGAAATAAGGGTAGCGCACAAGTGACCAAAACCACCACCAGATAGCTATTCCAGTTTGGTTATCGTCTATGCTTTATCGATGACCGTTTGCGATATTTATATCAAATTTTGAAAACAGGAACCTGTCTCATCTGAAGGCAATTACAGGCAGCGTTTTACTCAAATAGTTGATTGTTTGAGTGACGGGCTTTGTGATCGGTATATACACAACGTTAAATCCGAGGATCAAGTCTCCGGTATGATGTACTACATTCGCTCTTCTATTCTGAGGTATGCGAGCACACACCATCTCCTGATTTGCACCCCACACAATATATGGTTTCCTACATCTGTTGTACTGGTACTGATGTAGACCATTAACGAATGTATTTGACTCTGTGGTCCTGCCAAGATATGTTCCTGTATTTATGAATACTGTAACCATACCCATTTAGCCTCCACACATTGCAAATCTCATCAAGC
Source organism: Hanleya hanleyi (assembly GCA_036873755.1). Taxonomy (NCBI): domain Eukaryota; kingdom Metazoa; phylum Mollusca; class Polyplacophora; order Lepidopleurida; family Hanleyidae; genus Hanleya; species Hanleya hanleyi. The sequence goes on from JAVTVY010011961.1 coordinate 31,137, forward strand.
TCTCGTTGGACAGTTTCCGGTTCTGAATTATGGAGACCTTAGTTTCCAACACACTCGCAGTCTCATCCTTTTCCGTGAAGATCAGCGTCCCTTACTAATTGTTTATGCACGCATTTTCCATGGAATACATTTTCAGAACAGGTATGTCTTTAAATTGGTTTCTCCATGTGAATCGAATATACTCACCGTGTCCTGTGTGGTCAACGATGCATTATGGGGGGAGAATAAATAGGTAATAGCGAAAAGGCATCTCAGAGACAATCGTTTATTTCCAAAAAAAAATAAGAGAATGCAGCAAACAAGGATTGCCGGGAAACAGACTTTAGAGAACAACAGAAGTATACAGCGAGGATATAGACTCTAGTTGACCTTTGACCTCGGCCAAACCACTTTTAGTCGGTAGGGGTCAAAGGTCAACTAGAGTCTATATCCCGTCTGTATGCACTTGCACTTGAGCATGTACTGACATGTATCCTCTCATCGTATACAGCGCGGATTTAAGGTCTTATTGACCTTTGACCTCGGGCCAAACCACTTTTAGTCGGGAGGGCTGCAAGGTTGGTCAAAGGTCAATGAGTGCACTTGAGCATGTACTGATCTGTATCCTTTCATCCCATCCATCATCTGACCTTGGAACATGTTTAGACATGTTAGGGGATTCCTCCGCGATGATGCGGTCTGCCTCCGCGGACAGAAAGTAGTCCCAAATACGTGGGTTTTCGTGAGAATGTTCGGCAATCTTCAGGGGCGAGACGGGGTCCTAGTGAACTGATTGGGTCGAGTGAGGTGTCAAAGTGAATCGCTCCTCCAGGGCCATTCAGTCATGGGTGGGTGTATGTAAATTTAGGATTTGTCCCGAAAATATAAAAAGCGGAACACGGACTTTCCCCCTACAATAAGGGAAAACTCCTATCAACCCTATCCCAAAGGGCTAATATCGGTCCCTGGCTTATCGGGGCCTGCTGAGAGAGGTAGGATGGGGGAGTGGGTGTAAGTAAATTTAGGATTTGTCCCGAAAATATAAAAAGCGAAACACGGACTTTACCCCTAAACTAGGAGAAAACTCCTATCAACCCTATCCAAAAGGGGTAATATCGGTCCCGGGCTTATCGGGGCCTGCTGAGAGAGGCAGTGTGGGTGTATGTAAATTTTGGATTGTCCTCCGAAAATATAAAAAGCGGAACACACAAAATATTGAATGATAGGAATGCATGTACTGACCTGTTCATCCGGGGACTTGTTTACATCCTTGCAGAGGACTTACAACCGGGTATTTTAGGGTTGACCTATATCCGTGTCCTTTAGCAATGCGTGTATGTGGGTTTTTTCATTACATACGGGTTCTTGTACATCCGGGTTCTTGTACATCTAGAGGGACTTACAGCCGGGTATTTTAGGATTGACCTATATCCGGGTCCTCTAGCAATACCTGTAGTGTGGGTTTTTCCATTCATCCTTTTTACATACGGGTTCTTGTACATCTGGGTTCTTGTACATCCGGGTTTTCTAGTGGGTTCTTTGTACATCCGGGGTCTGCCAGGGTGGTGTATAAAAGTGGGGATTTTCATGGGATGGCTTCAATCATTGGCCTGCCTACTTCACCGTGTTTGAAGACTTACCAGTCTGAGCCAGACTGACCGGAGCTACGTCACCAGCCTACCTACTGAAGACCTGCCTGAACAGCACCTACTTGTGCCAACAGCCATGGACTCATCTGGCCGAGCTAAGCTGATGCAGCACCGTGTCCAGATCATTAGTGAGATGATGAATGTGGCCGAACTATGTGATCTGCTTCTGGTGGGAAACGTAATCACTGCATACATGGAAGAAGACATCATGGCGCAGAATACCAATACAGCACGAAACAGAGCCCTCATGGACACGCTACCACGCCGAGGTCCTTTAGCATTTCAGGCCTTCTTGGAGGCGCTGAGAGAGACGGGGGATGAGGAAATAGCATATCTCCTTCAACCCGAGGAACACACCTACGTCATAGACATCCCCGAAGAGGGTACAGAGAGAGTCCTATCCACCCGCCAAACGCCCCCAACTAACACCTTTAAAAATGCCTCAGCAAGAGCCTCAGACATTACCGTATTCCTATGTTTATTCTATGTTCATTCTCAATCAAAGCGTGACTGAGAAACTTCTTTTTTTAGATGACGACTCTATAACGAATATTATGGATCAAGAATACTGATCAGCGATACGGATTTGATATTTTTGGAACATCATGATGTCTTGCCGGCATCATTGAAAACTGTTGACCGCTTCTCTCTTGCAGGAAACAAGCCTATGTTTATGTATACTATGATTGTCTTTTTGAATTTGGTGCTAATACTGTTATATGGAAAATGGAATAGGTCTTTGGATTATGGACGCGGATGTTCTCTAATGGACGACGGCTGGATTATGAATGACGGACTAGACGCTTGTAATCAGCAAGCGGAGGAAGAGGTGCTACTCCCTATGTCTATGGAGCAGGCGAATGACATCATCCAGCAGGCCTACCAGGCGGCCCAGATGAACAGTTGGGAGCTCACGCCCTATTTAACTGTAACCGTGAAAGATGAGCAAGTGCACTTTAATGCATCAGCCTGGGATGATAAACCACCTAAGCATATTGCCTCGACGTTTGAGCAATGGAAAAGAGTACAGAGATACACACAAAGTCAAGTCATCGTGGGCGTCATTGAGACCGAGAGGAACGACGCGAGATTTTATGTGGGGGACGATGTGTTCCTCACCTGTTCCATGTTCAACAACATGTTGCTGGTACATATTCGTAAATGGAAGTTGAAGAAAGATACTACGCGTACCTGCGGGAGTCACCCTGCAAATACCCGCGTGGCGGAAGCTTTTTAGCCTCACAGACGAAATTTCTGAAGCTCCGCATGACTATCTATACAGCATATCTATAAAAAGTACATTGGAACCTTCCTGAATCATCTTAAACCTCGCATTCAACACGAGCGTCTCTAACAATGTGCAGGCTGTCAGAACGGGTCGTTAGACATGCATACGTGTCTGCACATCATGCCACCATCAGACGCGCTGATGACTGAGGCGCTACACGACATCAACGAGACGGAAATCGCGAAGGCATTGGAAGCGGCCTGTCCACCGACAATTCCCCGTGAACAGATTGCGGCCTTTATATTCGTGCACCAGGGGCGAAAAGACATGGAAGACTTCAAACAAGTCTTGTTGGCTAAATATTCTAACTATTGAACATTCAGACATCATCTGACAAGAAAGACATGATTTCAAACAAGTCTTGTTGGCTAAATATTGAACATTCAGACATTACCGTATTCCTACATTCTATGTTCATTCTATGTTCATTCTACCATCATGGTGGCACCGTATAACACTAGTAGAAAATTTAACACAAAGAGCCTACCGTGTTGAAAATCTTATGTTCATTCTACTGTGTTGGTAATAAATATTAGAAATTCAATGTGTGTCAATTGAACATTCAGACATTACCGTATTCCTACATTCTATGTTCATTCTATGTTTATTCTATGTTCATTCTACCATCATGGTGACACCGTATAACGCTATTAGAAAATTTGACACAAAGAGCCTACCGTGGTGAAAATCTTATGTTCATCCTACCGTGTTGTTAATAAATATTAGAAATTCAACTAATGTGTGTCAGTGTTCACTCTGTGCAGGGGAAGGTGTGGGAGTTGGTGTTGTGCTTTTTAGTTAGAAAGCTCCTCTTTCGAGAGTATGGGCCGTTAGGAAGAACAGAGGGTTGGTCATCAGTTAGTTTACGACCGGTAGATTCTGTTCACTCTAGATACGTTTCCCCGATACACAGGGCACCGTAAAGCCACATGAAAGTCTCCTGTGTCCGGGCAGTCGCAGCACTCCACATTGGTTAAGAAGCTCAGAAGATAAGGACCACATACGGCTATGTGTCCACACGGGAAAAAGGCGTACCCCGTCTCAGCGTCGCAGATGGTGTATGTGGATTTCCTTATCTCGTTATCCAGTCGGAGGCGTAGTTTAGCCTTCTCCTCTTCCACTTCTTGAAGATGTTGTCTTAGCTGTACCAACTGGGTCCCCTCGGGTGGTGATGTGGTAGCCGTCGTTGTGGTAGCCGTCGTTGTGGTAGCAGCTGTAGTTGCTGGTGGGCCCATGCTGCGTGTGTTTAACCACCCTATTTGTGGACGATGTGGCGTCTGTACATCTTCTTCGTCTTCATCTATGTCTGTAATATCATCGTCGTCCGCATCCAGAGTGTCGGCTATCTGTATATCTTGTCGTCTGCTCAGTTCCCGCAATTCTCCCGCCGTCTCCCGAGTGAGTACTCGATTGCTCGGGGGCATTAGTCTAGGATCTTGTAGTCCCTGCGCCAGGGCTTGGTCCCCCACAGCTTCAGCCTATTCCCTCAAAGCGTTATGGCTTAGTTCCCTCGCGAAAGCTTCATCAGTCGTGTTCATTGCGTCGAACAGTGCACGTCTAGCAACCAAATATGTGGTTGGGATGAAAGTGTGTAGCAGACGACAGACAGCCCGCTTTTTATTCTCTATCGTAGAGAACCCGGCTGAGGGCGCGCGGACGTCAGCGAAATCTGTCTAGACATGATGGCCAGAAAGAAAGACAAAATGATCTGTGCTTTCTACAAGATTTGGAAGCGGGCTATATTTTTAATAAACACGAGTTGAGATCTAAAACAACTTTAAATTTATACCTTGGCATGTTATCGTGTAACCCTGAATTTTTTTTCTTCATTTTCCACGTTCCAAAGGCCCAATTTCACCTGCACGGCTGTGCTAAAAGTACGGTAAACTTGAAATAAATGGACTTACGGCTCTTAAAACACTTTAGATTTCTACCTTACCACGTTGGTGTGTCATTGTAAAAAAATTCGGGAGGTTTATAGATGGAAAAATGTGAATTTTTTGGTTTCCATCCCTCTTGTGTGAAAACAACCACTGGCATCCATAACTGATTCGTTCCCATACTCTAAACAGTTTCCATCACGCAGCGATCACGTGAACACTACATGAGAGACATCACTTGATCTGCTCTGTTACAAGTAGGTACCCCCGCCCCTTCCCCTCTCCTCACTTCCTTTGCCCGTTGTGATATAGCTGAAAAATGTTGAAAACGACGTTAAACCCTATTCACTCACTCACTCATCCACCCACTCTTCTACCTGCTAATATCCGGCTAAACTATTTTGAATACTACAGTGAAATAACTAAACAATGTAAGTCGTCCAGCTCCATACACCGTGTGGAACAGTATACATTTAAAATAACAAATATCAATGTACATGTAACAATTCCATATTATTCATCCGAGGGGAAAACAGCAAAAATTAAACTAACAATTTGTATACGCTATCATTGTCGTCTACCAGAGCCAACTACTCAACAAATTGGGTGAATTAAGTGTTGAACGGAAGTAACTCTGTCTAAAATACTTGAACCATTTATTTTTCAACCGATTCTTTTCTCAAATTTGCTATGTATTTATTAAACACCATTGTGTCATTCATGAATAGTACGTATGAAATAGACACTCGTCCAACTTAGATTAGGGCATTTGTATGGAGATTATGAAAGATTCGCATCTGTTTGCCCAGCAAAGACAAACTTCTTGGTGAACATTGTTCGGTGTACAATTAGCAAATTACTCGTGACTGACAGGTCTTGAACTGGGTAGGAAATATAACTACAGATGTTTTCAGCAATTGGATTAGGGTTCAAAAGTCAAACACTGAATTCCGGCGTTTATTCCAAAGTACTTTACCTTCACCATCTATTATCACAAAGAGAGAAGAACCCCGCTGGCGTTGACTATCATGCCGCTATGACGTTGACTATCATGCCGCTATGGCGTTGAAATTTGTGCAATGTATTGCTGTATGTTCGTCTCTAGTTAGTGTGTAACATCGTGTACAGACAAGTTGGGAGGGCTGAGATGTCCTGACCGGTCCTCAGTCGAGCTGATACATCTACCCAGTCAAAGTTAAACAAGGCGACGGCAGGAGTTAGCGGCTCAGACAGATCAACACCACGGAAGGTGTGAATAACGCGATCATGTGTACAGTCCAGTATTGTGAAGGTTCCGTTGGCACAGTCGAGATAAAACCCTTGACGAACCGTTCCACACTCCACATTGCCATCAGGAAATACAGGAACGGAGCAGACTATAATATTTTTATGCCGACAGATAAAGTTGTAGGTACAACCCTGTTTTGTGGATACACCCCATGAGTGGGCGTCTTGACCCAGGTATAATGGCTGTGGTTTACTCTGACGTAATATACCTGCTGAGTACACGGATATGCTTCCCGCATACTCCTTCCTCTCTTTTTTAGTGATGGTTACATGTACCTCCCAATATAGCATGCCATCTCGGTATGAGTGGTCAGCCAGGGTTCCATGTAGACCTTTTGATGCTGGACATTGTCGCTGATTTACCATAAGTTTACCATCATCTCGTACAGATATACAGTCGTGTAACTCTTTCTTCATTGAGAAGACTGGACCTAAAACAGTAAAAACACGTGCATTTGTGCATTTGAGCAAATGAGCCAGATTTTCGTGCAAAGGTAGGACAAACATACAAGTATATTTGTATGAACATACACGTATTTTAACAGGTGTTATACAATATCGTCGAAAATTTTTAAACAACGGAGCATTATCACAGATGAGCTCTTTCTTTTGAGTAGGGAAAGCGTTGAAACAATATAGGGGGGAGGCAAGGGGGGGGGGAGGGGATAAGCGATCGTGTGAACGTTAAAAAAAATCTCTTGTACGGAGAAAAAAGGAAAAGATAGTGCCACGGCACTGTAGCTCATCTGTCTGCAACTGGAGAAAGTAGCTGTGAGAAAATTTTACTAAAGAACTGCAATACACGAGTTTCTAACTTGTGTTTTCCCCCCTGAACACTAAGTGATCCATGCAGTTATTTCCTGAGATTTTATGATAAAGTTTCATGGGAAGTTCAAGATGCGGCCATATTGGATTTTCGAAATGGATCAAAAAAGGTATCTTGCACAACTGGACCACAAGGGGAACCTGTGTATCAACATCCCTGCAGTAATATCCTGAGAATTCACGATAAAAAAAATTCATGGGGAATACAAGATGGCCATATTGGATTTTCGAATCGGACAAGAAAAGGTATCCTGCTCAACTTGACCCCAAGGGGAACCTGTGTACCAAATTTGAGGAAGATCCACGCAGTAGTTCCTGAGAAATAGCAATACCAATGTTTCATGGAGAAATTCAAGATGGACGCCTGGTGGCCATATTGGATTTGTAAATCCGATCACAAATGGTATGTTGCACAGCTGGACTCCAAGGGCAACCTCTGTACCAAATTTGAGAAAGATCCATGCAGTAGTTCCTGAGAAATCGCGATAACAATGTTTCATCTGGAAATCCAAGATGGTCGCCTGGTGGCCATATTGGATTTTTGAATCAGACCACAAAAGTATCTTGCACAACTAGACCCCAAGGGGAACCTGTGTATCAAATTTGAGAAAAATCCATGCAGTACTTCCTGAAAAATCGCAATAGCAATGTTTCATAGGGAAATCCATGATGGCCGCCTGGTGGCCATATTGGATGTTTGAATGAGAGCAGAAAATGTATCTTGCACAACTAGACCCCAAGGGGAACCTGTGATTTGTGATTCAGACCACAAAAGGTATGTTGCACAACTAGACCCCAAGGGGAACCAGTGTACTGAATTTGAGAAAGATCTATGCAGTAGTTCCTGAGAAATCGCGATAACAATGTTTCATCGGGAAATCCAAGATGGCCGCCTGGTGGCCATATTGGATTTTTGAACCAAACCACAAAAGGTATCTCGCACAACTAGACCCCAAGAGGAACCTGATACCAAATTTGAGAAAGATCCATGCAGTAGTTACCGAAAAATAATGACAAGATTTCACTGGCAAATTCAAGATGGCCGCAATTGCAGCCATATTTAAAATCGTATCGACACGGCATGAACAAATTCTGGTGTACTCATTGGGGGGAACATGCATGCCAAGTTTCAGCTTAATCGGCCAAGCGGTTTCAGAGGAGAAGATCTTTACACACGACGGACGACGCACAACGCACGCCGCACGCCGGACAATCAGGCCATGACATAAGCCCATCGGGCCTTCGGCCCAGATGAGCTAAAAATAATCCAAATACGAAGAACGAAGAAAAGACAATTCGTGAAGAATTCAAGTGTGTCTTTATTAGCTACCACGCTGTTTAATAGTGTTGTTAATGTCAGTACATGCAGCGGAGTAAACATCGGAAAACGTTGGAAATTGTCCGTCATTCTCCACAACAAGGTTGTTTCGACGCACACAAAAGAGCTGAATCCGCTAGAGTTGCGTCCCCTCTTGCAGACAGGCAATTTATACGAGAGTAACGGTGTGAACGGGAACGTAAATACCGAATCTCACAAAACGAGGAACGCAAAATTATAACTTGAACAGAGAACAGAGAATTGAAAATAGGAAAATACGGTGAACGTGGAATACGTCCAGAACATGTGTACGCAAAATTAGTTTCCTCAGAACTGAGAACGGATAACGAAAATTACCCCACAACGGAGTACGAAAATACCCCCCCCCCCCCCCCCCCCAATATAGTGTAATCGAATCACTACATGTATATACGAACATAAAAAAGTCGGTCAGAAACAAACAGGTCAAGCAAAAGGAACCCCAGCCTCAGTTCTCTCCGTTGCATTTCTATAGAGAGGACATTAATTTCAGTAAGGTCTGTTCAAAATTACGTCCTAACTGGCTTAAAATCTATCATGGGATCCATCGATTTGGGAAGTTTATAAACACATCTGGAGATGATGTTCTGGAAAATTATTTGATCATATCGGGCAACTTTACCTTCATTATAAGTGTCATGCTCTCTATATTGTCAGTGTCACAATCCATACATAATTGGTCAGTGTCGTACTTCCTAGATGTTCAATGTCACACTCCATACACTGTCAGTGTCATATTCCCTACATTGTCAGTGTCACATCCCTACATCGTCAATGTCACACTCCCGACATTGTCAATATCACATTCCCTACACTGTCAGTGTCATAGTCCCTACATTGTCTATGTCGCATTCCCTACACATTCCCTACATTGGCACCTTCACACTCCCTACACTGCCAGTGCCACGTTCATTTACACTGTCAATGTCACATTCTCTACACTGTCAGTGTCACATCACCTACATTGTTAATGTCACATCCCTACGCGGTCATCGTCAAATTCCCAACATTGTCAGTGTCACACTCCATACACTGCCACTACCACATTCCAGACATTGTCAGTCTCACATACCTCACACTGTCAGTGTCACATTCCCTACATTGTCAGTGTCACAATCTTACACCGTCAGTGTCACATTTCTCACAGGGTCACTGTCACATTTCCTACAATGTGAGTGCCACATTTTCTATATTGTCAATGTAACACTCCCTCCACTGTCAGTGCCACATTACCGACATAGTCAATATCACATTCCCTACATAGTCAGTGTCACATTCTCGGCATTGTGAATGTCACACTGCCCACATTGTCAATATCACATTGACTACACTGACAGTGTCATATTCTCTAGATTGTCAATGTCACATCCCTACGCTGTCATTGTCAAACTCCCTACATTGTCAGTGTCACACTCCCTACACTGTCACTGTCACATTTCAGACACTGTCAGTCTCACATACCCCACAGTCAGTTTCACGTTCCCTACGCTTTGAATGTCACATTCTCTACACTATCAGTGTCACATTCCCTATATTGTTAATGTCACATCTCTACGCTGTCATTGTCAAATTCCCTACATTGTTAGTGCCTCACTCCCTACACTGCCACTGTCACATTTCAGATATTGTCAGTCTCACATACCCCACACTGTCATTGCCACATTCCCTACACTATCAGCATTACATTCGCCACAGTGTCAATGTCACATTTCCTATGTTGTCAATGTAACACTCCCTACACTGTCAGTGTCACATTAACAACATAGTCAATATCACATTCCCTACAGTGTCACTGTCACATTCCCTATAGTGTCACTTTCACATTCCCTACACAGTCAATGTCACATTCTCTACACGGTCAGTGCCACATTGCCGACATTGTCAATGTCACATACCCTACATTGTCAGTGTCACATTCCCTACATTGCCAGTGGTACAATCCCTGCGCTGTCAAGTATCACATTCCCTACACTGTCAGTGTCACACTCCCGAGCTTGTCAATATCACATTCCTTACACTGTCAGTGTCACTTTCCCTACATTGTCAGTGTCACAGTCCCTACATTGTCATTGTCACACTTCCTACACTGTCAGTGTCACATTTGGCTATAAAAAGAAAGCGAACCTGATAAAACTTGAACTAACGAATAATTCAAAATAAGATTGAAAGATCCAAAATGACTAATATATCTGGTGTCAAACAATTCATAACACACATTTCTATATATTTACTTTTGGTGTTTTTGCGCATTTTGCATTTAACCAAGAACCGAATCTTGTGATAGGACTGTTGTCGAGGTATTTCTGTTGAAACGATCATCCTATCAAAACACGATTATAACTTAAATGTATCCCAGTACTCTTACAAAAATAGATCCATGGTTAGCAACATCTATAAAGAGTCATGCTAGCCAGACCAAAACTGGGTTACTTGAAATTAAATGAGGACACTCAGTGGTGTATTATGGCTAGTTCACTTGTCGAATCCGAGACCGTTACACACTAGTGCTTACTCAGGGAGCAGTGCATCCCAAACGAGTGGGTTTTCACCGGACTTGTGTAAGCTGCGCTCATAAGGGGGAAGAGGACAACCACGGTTGACTATATGACTGATTTGGCCAATTTATTCCTAATGATCTGTAGTATGGTCACGAAAATTCATCAACGTGTCTATCTACATGTATATACCCGGAAGACGCCAAAATAAAAAAATATGGAAAAACTAAGTTCAATTTATTATAGCCAATTGGACTGTAAAGCTGTAATAAGCTCACTGGGTATATTAACTAAAAAAAGAAAACAGACGGAGAGACATTAGCCCAATATGAAGCACATTTCATCTAAAATGAGGGAAAATGAACTGAAAAATTAATATTAGTACTGTTTTGAATAATATGTTGATTTGAAGGCTCTACTTATGGATAATAATGCTCTAGTTGCATTGTTTGACACCCGTAGATCAATTTGACATGGAGTTTGGGGTTATAAAATAATTGGCACAGCTGTGCATTTCAGTTGATTAATGTAGTGACTAAGTATAGAATCAATGTGAATAGGAAATTATTTTTCCATGTTTCTCATTCCGTGTCTTCATCGCGTGTAGGTTGACATGTGAATGAAGTTTGGCGACCCTATTCCAAACCATTATAATGTAGAAATCCGCAAAAGACAAGGGTTGGGGAAATTCGGTTTAATCAACCATGGCTTCCTCTTCTCCCTTAAAGATATCAAATACAATGTCTTTTTGAATTTGGTGCTAATACTGTTATGTGGAAAATGGAATAGGTCTTTGGATTATGGACGCGGATATTCTCTAATGGACGACGGCTGGATTATGAATGACGGACTAGACGCTTGTAATATACCAAACCTGGTATTAGACTAAATGTTAATTTAACTTAATATATTTTCCCAGGCTTGTTCGAATAATTGGCACATTTGTTATTTCTTCATTATTTTCAATAAGAGCTCGCTTTAGCGTTGTCAGACCACTAGCCCTCGGATGACTGGAAGTTTAAGTGGAAGTGAACTGACATGTTCACGTAATTTTATCTCGCGGATTCCCTGATAAGTCTAGACTTCCAGATTTCGACTTCGTCAAGTGCTACAAACTGATAGACATCTTGACAAGTGTCAAATTTGCAGCGAAATGGAACACATGTCTATGATGGCCGAGAAGGGACATCGCTGTATTGTGTTATGAATCTGGACCGACACACGAAGGCAGGATGCGAAGTCGCGAAGGCAGGATGCGAAGTGGCGAAGCCAGGATGCGAAGAACGAAGGCAGGATGCGAAGCGCGAAGTCAGGATGCGAAGGCAGGATGCGAAGTGCGAAGCCACGATGCGAAGCGCGAAGTCAGGATGCGAAGCGCGAAGTCAGGATGCGAAGTCGCGAAGGCAGGATGCGAAGTGGCGAAGTCAGGATGCGAAATCAAAACATGAAGCGCGAAGTCAGGATGCGAAATCAAAACAATGCGAAGCGCGTGGCCAGGGTGCGAAATCAAAACATCAGCATTGGGCATTATTCTATCAAAACAAGGCCGGTTTGTAACCCTGATTCCTAATATGCATTGCAGAGGCAATTGAAGATTATTGCTAGTTGTTATTATCACAGCAACGGAGGAAGTAAAATTATTGTAATTTGTACCTTTTTCCTTTGCATTACTGATGTTTTATAGAAATTCACAAATGGTAATTTGATTATTTTCAGATCTGGCGTTTCGGGAATGATTAAAACCTACCCGAATAATTGATAATTAATACTGAAGGACTCAAAGCTTTCGTAAGACTCTAATTAGCCTCATGACTATTCAGGTTGACATTTTTATTCCAATCTTACAAAATTACTCTTACAGTTACTCTTATTCAAACATAAATGGGTCAATTCCCATGGCATCCGGCTAATTCCCACGTGGTATGTTTAGTGTGACAGTTTGGCGGAGGAAAATGACACTTGGACTAAATAACATGATATAGCCTACGAACACCCTCCACGTAAATTTTTGTCAAACTCTTATTATTAAATTTGTTAATTAGGGTATGTTGTGATTCCATAATGAGGCTGAGCGATCCATGTCGATGATCATGATTTTTAGCGGGATTGAGACTGTTTCCGAGAACCGTTATAAATGATACCATGCGGTATTATCACTCAGTGATAGATGGTTTTGAATTTCGAATAATATTTGAACAAATATATATATCAATTTGTGTATTTTCAATTCTGGTTTATAACTGTGAAAGTTTTAAATGTACACCCAAAGCCTGTTTTATCGAACTATTTGATTTGGCTGTTTCTGTGGTGGACACTGACGGGGAATTCTGGAAATGAGTTAGAACACGGCCGATTTGTACCATATAGAATAGACAAGAATATCTCTTTATTTCTGCTTATATTCCAAAGGATTGACGTAAACAGATAAACAATAAATTGGCAATGTTTGGCGGCCTCGGCCTTGACAATCTCGACTTCGGACTCCAAACTATATGCATCGTCGGATGAATGATGTAACTAGTTTATTGAACAGAAAAATCGTTTGGCTTGTATCTGAATCGAGTTTCATTAAATTTTAGTGTACATTTATTGAGATATCTACTTCTAAGTCGCTTGACTTCGGTCTCGGAGCGTCGATTTCAAAGATGAGGAAGAAACAAAGAATAAAAATAAAAAAATTGGGGCGGCCGAATATTTCGGGGCGGGCGGTGATGCTAAACAGGAACCAGCCTCATGTTCGCGAATTACGATATTGCCCTGTAAGTAGACTTTTGGCATGGAGTGACGAGCCTACGAGTTTTAGACAATAGCCCCAAACTAACAGCTAATTATCTTACTGCTTGTTTATAGTCTATCTGTTTCCGTGTGTATATATTTATTAGCACATAATAAAGATGTATGGAAATATTGATCCTTGATTTCACATATTATATCATCAATCCTAAATTTGTACAAACCACCATCTTAGAATTGGCCCGGATTGTTTCGGACACAGGGCTAAGTAGCACTGTTGTGTCAGAGATATATTTAAAAAAAAAATTAATTTAAATTGTTTTTTTTTTATTTTAAAATTTTAATTTTTTTCAATTTTAAAATTTCTATTTTTTTTTTTAGAATCACTAAATTATCATATAGCTTACTATAATACTTACACATGGTCATATTTTAAAGCGAGAGCCCGTGTTTGCCAAGCATGGAAAGTTACACTATATACACTATATATATAAAGACCAACTTATCTGGTAAGCAATAATTCTCAATTATTCCTAGATGGTATGGCCCATTCACACACCAGGCTAACTGGAAATTTTGCAAGATTGGAATAAAAATGTCAACCTGAACAGTCACCAGGCTAACTTAGAGTCGCACGAAAGTTTTGAGCGCTTCAGTATTAACTATCAATTATTCGGGTCGGTTTTAATCATTCCCGAAACGCCAGATCTGAAAATATTCAAAATACCATTTGTGAATTTCTATAAAACATCAGTAATGCAAAGCAAAGGTACACATCAGAATAATTTTACTTCCTCCGTTGCTGTGATAACAACAACCAGCAATAATCTTCAATTGCCCCTACAATGCATATTAGGAATCAGGGCTACAAACCGGCCTCGTTTTGATAGGATCATGCGCAATGCTGATGTTTTGATTTCGCATCCTGACTTCGCGCTCCGCATTGTTTTGATTTCGCATCCTGACTTCGCGCTCCGCATTGTTTTGATTTCGCATCCTGACCTCGCGCTCCGCATTGTTTTGATTTCGCATCCTGACTTCGCGCTCCGCATTGTTTTGATTTCGCATCCTGGCCTCGCGCTTCGCGTTGTTTTGATTTCGCATCCTGACTTCGCGCTCCGCATTGTTTTGATTTCGCATCCTGACTTCGCATCCTGACTTCGCGCTTCGCATCCTGACTTCGCATCCTGGCTTCGCGCTTCGCATTGTTTTGATTTCGGATCCTGACTTCGCGCTGCAGGTTTTGATTTCGCATCCTGACTTCGCGCTTCGCATCCTGGCCTCGCGACTTCCCATCCTGCCTTCGCGACTTCGCATCCTGACTTCGCGCTTCGCATCCTGCCTTCGTGACTTCGCATCCTGCCTTCGTGTGTCGGTCCAGATTCAAAACATAATACAGCGATGTCCCTTCTCGGCCATCATACATATCATAGTCCAACACTAACAACTGGCCTTCGATTATTCGTCGCAACAGAGGCAGAACAGACTTGAAAGCAAGTATCTCCTCCGGCAGAGGTTGCCTAGAGGTGATCATATGATCGGGACTATTATTTGTTTTGGTCATCTGATGCCTATAGTGGGAGAGGTAATTTAGCCCAATCACATTAATAATAGGCCTGAGAATTCCTTGTTGACTTAACCCCAGCCCTCGTACCATGCACACCAATAACGGGTAAACCCTGCCATTCTTTTCGCCATTAACCGAGATCAGACGTTCCTAAGCCATGTATTTGAGTCACAGAGAAAGACACGTTAGGTAACCACTGATCCTGATTTTTATCTCGTGTTCTCGAGTTCGGCTAAATATGTACACATATACGAAATGTTAAAGATGGAGGATTGATAAAACTACGTGTATATAATACTGCATTTATCTAGCATCTCGAACGTTGTTAACGGGGCATTTCATCAATATTCACATGACTGATTAAAGCAGTGATGAATAGAGCCGTTTGACCTGGAGAGAAAGTAGCGGTTGTAACCCTATCTGACCTGGGCGATTTGGGGTGTACCGCAGCCTGGTGGGGGGAGAGCGAGTGCCCCCCCCCCTATATATTTTCGCTATCGCTAAGGCTAGAGGGCTGAAACTTACCACACTAAATCTTTGGGTCAAGCTCTACAAGAAAATGTGACAAAATCCAAGATGGCCTCCATGATGACGTCACTGTGACGTCATTTTCAAAAAGAGCATTTTTGGACGATTTTTTGGTCAGAATTTTCGAATTATCTATTTTTGTTGTTTTTCTTTCGAAAAAACTGGATGATAAATTAGTAAATAATAATCTGATATGAAATAAAATAGGTTTTACCCACTTTTCCATACAGAAAAGCAAAAAATTGAAGAAATATGACTAAAACATCATTTTTCTGGTACCCCACATGGCCGCCATTTTAAATTTACACATGATCATGCAAATATGCTCAAAATGACCCCAATATGATAATCTAAAAAGTCACGGAGTTTCAGGTCTCAATTTTTTGTCACTCTGGAGATAGGAGGAAACATGAGGCACCAGAGGTGCTACAACTCCTCAGCCCCTTAACAGTCTAGACCAAGATGTTTTTATGAGTGTAGAAGTTCGGATAAACAGCAAACCCAAGCCACAACTGGGACAGATGAACGGATGGATAAGCTGACACACGGACGGACAATCGGAATCCAGTATACCCCCAACTATGTACAGGGGTATAAAAAGTGACAAGGCATCCACATATCTGCAGAGAAAATGGATCATAGAGGTCCATGTCCCCCGCTAGCAGCACCAGTTATGGTGGTCTACTGGCGCTGCTGCTTGATGATATCTCATATCATTGATGAAGAATACGATTTGAAAATGGAGATATCGCTGATGAGCTTAACATAATCTAATATAGCGGATGGCACCCATATTGGATTATGCACATCCATAAAACATAATACCAACTCTCCTCTCATCAATGTCCATGCACTCTCCATGTTTGAAGTAGATTGGTTGAATCATTCTAGAGCTATTGTCCAGACAAGATATAAATGCTGAAAATCTAAGATGACTGATGGTGGCCATCTTGGATTACACAGGTAACTGAAAAGCAATGCCAACTGTCCTCTCACCAAAGTCAAGCCAAATTGCAAGTTTGAAGTGGATCAGTTGAATTATTCTAGAGTTGTTGTCCAGACAAGATGCAACTGCTTAAAATGCAACATAATCCAATATCAATGGTAGATGGCAGCCACATTGGATTATGCTCGTTCATAAAACACAATCCTAAACGGGATCTCACCAAGGTCGAGGGACTCCCCAAGTTTGAAGTAGATCAGTTGAATCGTACTCCAGCTATTGTCCGGACAAGATCAAACTAAAATCAAATGAAATCCAGTATGGCTGATGGTGGCCATTTTGGATTAAGCACGTCCTTGAAAAACAATCCTAATCCTCCTCTCAACAATGTCAAGGCACTCCCCAGGTATGAAGTAGATCGGTTGAATCGTTCTCGAGTTATTGTCCGGACAAGATCCAACCGCTTAAAATCCAATATGGCTGACGGCGGCCATATTAGATTACGCATATTGCGGAAAAACAATCCCAACAGTCCTCTCACCAATGTCAAGGCACACCCCAAGGTTAAAGTTGATCGGTTAAATCGCTCACAAGTTATTGTCTGGACAAGAAAATCTAAGATCCGAACTGCTTATAATCCAATATGGCTGACAGCGGCCATATTGGATTATGCACATCGCTGAAAAAGATTCCCATCTGTCCTCTCATCGATGTCAAGGCACTCCCCAAGTTTGAAGTATATCAGTTGAATCGTACTCCAGTTATTGTCCGGACAAGATCAAACTGCTTAAAATCCAATGAAATCCAATATGGCTGATAGTGACCATAATGGATTAAGTACGTCCTTGAAAAACAATCCTAATCCTCCTCTCAACAATGTCAAGGCACTCCCCACATATGAAGTAGATCAGCTGAATCGCTCTCGAAATTATTGTCCGAAAAAGATCCAACTGCTTATAATCCAATATGGCTGACGGCGGCCATATTAGATTACGCACATTGCTGAAAAACAATCTCAACTGTCCTCTCACCAATGTCCAGGCACACCCTACGTTTGAAGTTGATCGCGGTTAAATCATTCAGGAATTATTGTCTGGACAGAAAATCTACGATCCAACTGCTTATAATCCAATATGGCTGACGGCGGCCATATTAGATTACGCACATTGCTGAAAAATAATCCCAACCGTCCTCTCACCAATGTCAAGGCACACCCCAAGTTTGAAGTTGGTCAGTCACATCGTTGACGAGTTATTGTCCGGACAAGAAAATGTAAGATCCAACTGCTTATAATCCAAAATGGCGGACGGCGGCCATAATGGATAGTGCACATTGCTAGAAAACAATCGCAACCGTCCTCTCGCCAATGTCAAGGCACACTCCAAGTTTGAAGTTGATCGGTTAAATCGTTCACGAGTTATTGTCCGGACAAGAAAATCTTACGGAATTATGGACACCGGTGTTTCTTATTCTGAAATTCGAAGGAAATCTATTCAGAATCAAAACAAACCTCCAATACCTCACATGTTATTTTCATAGTGCCTAGTCACATTGTTACAACATTGCAAGCTCAACCTTATTGTGCTTTGAAAAAAAAACCCATGTGAGGTATTGGAGATTTTCTTTGATCCTGAACAGATTTCCTTCAAATTTCAGAATAAAAATGTACAAATTACATATAGATACTGTGGAGAATTTCACTTCTCTAAGAAAAACTGGCCTAGATAGCCGAAAATCACACCCCATCATAATGTGAGATAGAAACTCCCCTGACGTAATGCATTAGCGTCAGTGCAACAACAACAACAACAACATGCAATGATGTTTGCGTTGATTTATTGGGTTTGTCATACCTTTCGCTATCTTCCATGACGTATATTTCAGAGGACTTGTTATGCGAGACACCGTTTGTACTGACCGACGACCACAGTTCCTTTTACAACTGAAAACTGATTCCATCATCAGATGTGTTGGCAGAAAGCACAAACACATAGGCACTTCTTTCGTTTTTGACTACTTTCGTTTTTGACAGATCTCAGAGGTTCCTACAATTCTGTTACAAGACAAAATACAAGTTGCTCTTTTCTGATAAAACAGGCGTTTATTATCGTTCAAATCCATTTTGAGAACTTTTAGACGAAATAACAAGTCATTTTTTACAGTTTAAATGTCGGACTATTTTTTCTCAACAGCGTAGGGATACGACAATTAGTCTGGCAATACCTGAATATGCAGCTGAAATACAACTTTACTATGGAGCTCTTGATTGGCTACATGCCAGTAAGTGTATTTAAACCAGTATGAAAGTAGGCCTAATGTATGCATACTTGGAGATCCCTTTTTAGAAGACTGGAAATGGTAGAAAAATAAAAAAAAATGTAAAAAAATAAATAATGACCGGTTAGACCTCAAAGTTTCAAAGGCACAAGCAAAAAATAAAAGGATCATAACTTGTAAGTTACAAGAACTTCCTCGCAATAGTTTTCGAGAGACGGCTCGGACAGACGGACAGACACTGCTAGGGCCACAACAATACTCCTGAGCCCGTAGGGCTGAGGAGTAAAAAGAAACAGGGGAGGGAGTGCTACCCCCCTCCACCCCGCCAAGGCCAGGTAGGGATAAGATGACTACGGTACCCCTTTCAGCCAATGTACCACTCTCTAACGGCAAATGTCTTTCCTGTCTCCGTCCTTTACAATGTATGGACGTTTCTATATTTTACTAAAGCAGTTCATAATTCAACCAAAATACCTAACTTGGCGTCGTATGGTTTATCCAATGTCCAATTTCCAACACCAAATGATCCGAGCATTCGCGGAACAAGCAAGACTAGTGGCTCCCAAACCAAATCAAGTTTTACATTTAGGGCCATGTTAACGTAATTTTACATCGCCGATTCACCAATTAAGTCTAGTCTCTCATATTCGGCAAGAAGTACTTCAAGTTCTACCACCCGAAAAAAATTTCGACAGGTGTCGCCCAACTAGATTTTGAACTATGCGTAATCGTGCAATTGACATCATACTTTTTCGCATTTTCGCACCCGAATGTTCCCTCTGGGAAGCAACTTATTAGGGCCTACATTAAAATCCGACTCGCAGCGGAACCTAGTACATCAACCATTGGCATTCGAATATTTGTCGCAACAGAGGCAGCACAAACTTTAGAACAATTCTCTGCTTCGGCAGAGGTTGCATAAGGGGTCAAGTTCATTTGATCGAGATTGTTTCTAGATAAAATAACAAATCCAATAAATAGCGTCCTGATTTTCTTCCAATTCTCTGTCAAAGTACAAGCCCATTTCGTCCCCTCAAAATAGCTCGACTTGCTAATGTGAATGGAATCGGGATGCCTCAAAATGAAGTCCGAACCATTGGAAAGGTCTATGCTCGTAAAAAATATGTTTCTCTGTGGTAGCCAGATTAATCTCGGCCATTTCATATGCATTAAAACATGGCTAATGAATAAGATCGAAAATGATTCATTTAATACTATCGTGTAATTCAGTCTAGAAATCTGTAGTCGCATACTTGCGTTGACAGCGCAATTTCTCTCCACGTTAATCATGGAAAGAAATAAACAAGACCATTGGAATTGTACAAGCTGGCTCGTTGTTATTCAGTACAAACTAGTTATTTCGAACTTGCTTTCAGAATTTGAATCACTTTAAATGAGATACGTCCATTGAAGTAAAGTCTATAGAATAGAATAGCGTTCCATATATTCGCCTGAATGCATATCAGAATGGGAGATCTATATTGATAATAATTCATTTATAGTAGCTGAAATTGAAAATAATGTTACGTTGTTTCGTAAACAGATTTTCCCGGTAAATATAAAAAAATAGTGACATTGAAGACCCCAGAAACGGCTGGTATTTCATTCCAAACGAGGATTATTGAACATAAATGCTCGATTAAAATGTCTGAGCATTCTCAATCAGACTTTCTCAGAGACAACACGCGATGTAGTAGATAGTAAAAAGTATGCGATCTTGGTCCAAAGCGTGATTACACTCAGATTTGGGCTGTAACCACTTTCATTATTTGGTTAATTTGTTTATATCAGAAATAAGCATACTGGAATTACAGTATTTTCGCTATTTTGGGATAACACTCTCTTAGTATAGCACCGATTCTGGTGCAGCAAATTGATAGAGTCCCGAGCGGGATTCGAACCAGCGACCCCCGGAGTAGGACATCTAATCGCCAGCACTACATGTATATGTCGGCGATCAAAACCAGTCTCTCTCTTGCTATACTAAGAGAGTGTAATCCCAAAATAACGAAATCACGATTATCCGATCGCTTTCTAAATGACAAAAATATTTTCGCATGAATTCCACAGCGACACAGCCCACCAATCACCAATATATACGAGTTGTCAGAGCATTTCCATCATAGCTCTCTATATTTGTATCTAATACCGCTTATGCCGGTGCTAGGGGCCGTGTGGTCATGTCATTCAAGTTGCCACATGACCAGGTACAATAAAAGCGTACCTGAGATACAACACGTATCACGAATCGTTAGATTCTTGGTATGTGCTTTAGAATAGGTTAACCAGAAGACTATACTGTGAAGTCATGTGGCTCTGTCAGTATGTCGGCACCTCTTCCCACTTCCATGATATGCGTTGTATTTTACCTGTATATGGCGAGATTCTGCTGGTGGACGTTTCGTCCCCGACGCTCGCCCCCTGTACAGACCGTTTGCTATACTAAGAGATTGTAATCCCAAAATAACGAAATCACTATTATCCGATCGCTTTCTAAATGACAAAAAATATTTTCGTATGAATTCACAGCGACACAGCTCACCAATTACCAAAATACGAGTTGTCAGAGCATTTCCATCATAGCTCTCTATATTTGTATCTAATACCGCTCATGCCGGTGCTAGGGGCCGTGCGGTCATGTCGTGCGAGTTGCCACATGAACAGATACAATAAAAGCGTACCTGAGATACAACACATATCACGAATCGTTGGATTCTTGGTATGTGCTTTAGAATAGATTAACCAGAAGACTATACTGTGAAGTCATGTGGCTCTGTCAGTATGTCGGCACCTCTTCCCACTTCCCTTATATGCGTTGTAATTCAGCTATGGGGGCGGGTAATGTATGTTCGCTTTCACGACTACCGGTCTGCTATCTCCTATTGTAGTGGGAGGCCCGTTGGCCGAGTGGATTAGATCGCCGACATATAGTGCTAGCGATTAGGTGCCTTACGCTGGCGGTCGCTGGTTGGAATCCCGCTCGAGACCAATTTTATGCACTAGAATCGGTGCTATATTAAGAGAGTTTAAGAGAGCGAAAATATTGTTATACGATCACTTTCTAAATGAGAAAAAATATCTTCCTATGTGTTCAGCTATGGGAGCTGTGTCATTACGATCATCAGAGGGGTACTGTAGGTTGGCTTTCATGACTACCGGTCTGCTACCTCTTATTTTAGTGGGAGGTCAGTTGGCCGAGTGGTTTTGATCGCCGACATATAGCACTGGCGGTTAGGTGCCTTACTATGGGGGTCGCTGGTTCGAATCCTGCTCAGAACTCGACCAATTTTATGCACTAGAATCGGTGCTATACTAAGAGAGTGTAAGAGAGCGAAAATACTGTTATACGATCATTTTCTAAATGACAAAAAAATATCTTCCCGTATTGGTATTGATACAGATTTCGATATAATCTCTTTGTTCGAACTTGTTATGCATTTGATACATCACAAAGGTCATTCAATCATATATCCACAAAAGATAACTGAAGGTTTTCTTCCCGCTGGATTTATGCAAACATTTAGACATGAATATACTTTAAACGTTAGATAACGTGATCGATTTCGAAGGCATCGAGAAAGTGCCTCGATTTATTGGATTTGACACGGATCAGTATCTCAGTACCAAAATGCATCGAAATTTCACTGGTAACGTTTCAAGTTTGTTAGACTGTTTAATCAGTACTTACATAGCAGGGTTTTTTCGCCAA
>JAVTVY010011962.1:0-50508 GCA_036873755.1 Hanleya hanleyi
CTGGGGCGTTCGAGCCGAATTGGGTATCAAGCCCCTTATATATGATATTGCTATGAGGTCCGTTAAATACCTCAAATATATACAACAAGAGGGTGATAGACTTACTCACCACGCATTACAGGAACAAATTGCATTGTCTAACAAGAAAGTTGGTTGGCTATTTAAACTCAAACAGTTTTTGCAAGATAAATTAAATATTTGCAACGTGGAAAGCGTACATTGCAGTTTTCTTCAGTCCTCATTAGATAATTATGTTAATAAACTATTCACACTATCAGTCCAAGATCAACTGCAGCCAGGCGTTAATAACAAGATGCGGTCGTATCGTCTCTTTAAATTTAACATCTCATACGAACCATATTTATCATTGTGTAGGTCTTTAGAAGTGAGAAAATGTTTTTCAAAATTTAGATTGAGCGACCACAAGTTAGCAATAGAAGTCGGTAGACATACAAGACCAAAAACTCCGGTCGAACAACGGCTATGTAGTACATGTCTCACTGTAGAGGATGAAATCCACTTCGTGATCTTTTGTAATAAATTTACGTCAAGTAGGGTCATATTATTTGAGGCAATTACATCACTTTATCCAGCATTCGCGAACTGGACACATAATGAAAAGTTTGTTTTTATAATGTCTTGCCAGGACACAAGACTGACTGGGCAAATCTGCTCTACCATCTTTTTGTGGTTTAATGAACAAAGCAAAACTTAAGGTCCAGTGTTTTGCGTACGTACGGTATTTAGATTACTATATGTATATATACTTCTAGTCATATTATGAGTATTATGATCATATTGTTATATTGCTGTTCAACTGTTAAATGTGGTCATCTTCATTTCATGTTTTGTACTCTGCTGCATTGCTGGTGTCCGTACAATAAAATTTGAATCTTGAATCTTGAATCTATATGGGTCTCGATGACTTTTTTCAAAAATTTCACCGATTCGCTCCGGGACACTTCCTATCATGTTCTAAATGACGAGACTAAGAAAACGAGACCCCACAACCCTACCGCAAATGTATAGAAGTACGTTTCCCAGGGGGACAAACATTGATCCTATACCCCAGTATGGGACTATATGGGGCTATATCGTACTTTTTCAAATATTTCACCGATTCGTGCCGGGACACTTCCTATCATGTTCTAAATGACGAGACGTGAAAAACAAATCCAAACAACCCTACCGCAAATGTATAGAAGTACGTTTCGCAGGGGGACAAACATTGATCCTATACCCCAGTATGGGACTATATGGGGCTCGGTGACTTTTTTCAAAAATTTCACCGATTCGCTGCGGGACACTTCCTATCATGTTTGTCTTGACGAGACTAAGAAAACGAGACCCCACAACCTATGCCGCAAATGTCGAGAAGTAGGTTTCCCAGGATGGTCCTATACCCCCATACCCCATATAGGCATTTTCACGTAATTTAGGATAAAGTCCGTGTTCCGTATTTTTTCAGGAAAAATTTTACATGCACCCACCCATGCTTGAAATATACTTCACTTTGATACCTCATACAACTCCATCGGCCCATTAGGGGCTCCCCTAGCTCCAAAACGTCTAGCAGGACCCATACAAGGTCCAGTTTTCGACACTAGGTGACCACATCGCGACGAAATGGCCAGTTTTCGACACCGGATGTACCGCCATCTTGAACATACGTGCCGCCATCTTGGATATGGCCCATAATGCACCGGGTCAAAATACTCGCTTCTGATTGGCTGAGAGCTCTGTGACCGATTTGAAATACTCGCTTCTGATTGGACGAGAGCTCCGCATTGCGTCTGCGCATGCGCAGAATGATATTCCTACCGCACACCCAACCCATCAGATGCCCCTTCACGAATGCTTCACTTTGATACCTCACTCGACCCCATTGGACCATTAGGGGCTCCCCTAGCTCCAAAACGGCTATTTTCATACCCTTGGGCCACCGCGCATGCGCAGAATGCCGATATTTCAACCCCACACCCAGCCCATCAGATGCCCCTTCATGAATGCTTCACATTGATACCTCATATGACCCCATTGGACCATTAGGGGCTCCCCTAGCTCCAAAACGTCTATTTTCATACCCTTCGGCCACCGCGCATGCGCAGAATGCCGATACTTGAACCCCACACCCAGCCCATCAGATGCCCCTTCACGAATGCTTCACTTTGATACCTCACTCGATCCCATTGGACCATTAGGGGCTCCCCTAGCTCCAAAACGTCTATTTTCATACCCTTTGGCCACCGCGCATGCACAGAATGCCGATATTTCAATCCCACACCCAGCCCATTACATGCCCCTTCACCTAAGCTTCACTTTGATACCTCACTCGACCCAATCGGACCATTTTATCTAGGGACTACTTTTTCTCCGCGGAAGCTTTTTTCCGCGACCGAATCACCGCCAGACATGACCGCATCACCGCGGATGAATACATCTTTATACAATTAAAATTAATTAATTAATTAATTAATTAATTAATTAATTAATTAATTAATTAATTAATTTATTTATTTATTTATTTATTCTGTGAAAACATGCAAATGCTCGAATCAAGGGAGATAACCCGAAATTTGTCAAAAATCAAAAAAGTGCAAACAGAGTTACCTCCCCCGGCAAAATAAACTCTGTAATACGCTTTATATACTACTTAGTCATGTACCAAAACACCATTTCACAAAACCTGAATTTTACCAGCCAAAAACAGTCCACATACTAAATACGAGGATATATAATTTTGCAGATGTGAATGTGCGGGACCATTTAATTCCGACAAGGCAAGCATCGCTGATTTGTTTTCAAACAAACGACCATTAGCCTTGATCATGGAGCCTACAAAAGAAGGGGGAATAACATCTTATCAGTCTCATCTACCACCGTCTGTGTTTAATCCGCTTAGAACCCTGCTCAAAGAAATATCAAAGCAAGCAGGCTAGATAATGAGGTCTTAATCTGTTGACACTGCTGGTTTTATTGCTGTGGCCCTGTCCTGTGTGTTCAGGTCTGGCCACTGACAGCAATCAATGCACTTGATGTCTTAAAACTCTGGTCCCTCTTTCAACACTGGTTACAGTAATCTGGGCGGAGATAAACTACAACCAACCGTAAACCGCCCAATCTGTCAATAATGGCTCTAGTTGGAAATCATGGTAGCCAGGAAATCAGGCTTGGAAAATGATACCTTTCGGTGCAAAAAACATTGAAATCCGTCCACTACATCCAGATATATGGACGAATGAACAAAAATATTCAACCCGAGTGAATTGTTCTCGTAAAATAAGATATTTTCCGGAGACTTCCGGATAATAAGAATGGACACATTGGTGAGATGGCTGGCTGCTTTACATATTCCGACATTCGATTAGGGTGCTCACACGAGCGAAAATCGCCTTTTTAACACATTTACATTATCATGATTTAACTCCCTAAAACATGCTCATACCACCGCGGAACATTGCGGAATTAACCGGGGGTCCCTGAAAGCCTGGTCAGTCAGCCCACCATGCATGTGGTAAGATAAGTGGTCATAAAATAATCAAGGGGCTTAGTTTTATCACTGTCGGCGGCCAAATTTTGACCATTGATGTAACGGAGTGATCTCTCAATCTATATTAGGCTCCATGCCTTGATGTAGTCCAAATGTTGTTGGTGTTGTAAAGAGGCGAACAGTGATTTAAGTACGGATGTGCTGTACTTGATTAATTCTGGTTAATTCAAGTTGTTGCGATACCGAACAGTTCGGATAATCTCGCACTTTTAATCTTCGACAAAGGCTACATGGCGTGGTGAAGACTCACTGTGGGGAAACTGCCAGGGCGAATGTTTCGCCCTGTATAATTTACTGAGGGCAGGGTCGATCGACTGACAAGGGGGAGATAGCCCTGTTTGGAGGTTGCGTAAAACCCGGCACCAAATTTGTAAAAGCGCATATCATTGGTGGAAATGATAAGAAGGCGTAAATTTACGACTTACGGCTAAATGAATTACAGGCATCCTGTAAATACGAATTATGGCAGGCTTGGCATTCACAGGTATCCTGTAAATACGAATTGTGGCAGGCTTGGCGATTTTATACCATAGTACAAAATAATTACAGGCATCCTGTAAATACGAATTATGGCAGGCTTGGCATTTACAGGTATCCTGTAAATACGAATTGTTGCAGGCTTGGCGATTTTATACCATGGTACAAAATAATTACAGGGATGGCCAACCATAAGTGTGGGGAGAATAACATTCTGACCGTGTACAGCCTACATGTACATGCTTACAGCAAATTCAAAACAGTATGCAAATTATAACAGACCTACTCTCGGTGGCCATTCATTAAACCAGATTAAACCATGTTGCCTAAAATTTTAGGTTCTATGATGGAACATCTTCGCCACCGTCAAGTACAGTGTGACATGGGCTATCTCTTAGGAAATCGATGAGTCAAAGATTTTGAAGGAACGATCTTAGTTCACGGACAAAGCTACACCACGACGACATTTCGTTCTGTACATGCAGAACGGGGAACATGTCTTGGAACTTTAACATGTTAATATTATAATTATTGCCTTTAGTGATGGGGTTACGGAAAAACACTAATATTAAGTCTGTGTGAAAAAGCTACACTGTTAGCATGAGGCGATATAGTCTACCCCACAGCATGTAAACATTTCCATAACACAAGTTAAACCACCGTTAGGCAGTGAGTCTGGGTACATAATTTATGTTAAGTAAGCAATACCGTTCACACATGTATACATGAATGGACTTACCGTTGGACAGGAAGAACTGCGTACGTGTACCCATGTGTCATCTGCAACACATGCGTTTTTATCAGCCTATAGGCTCCTATATGTGGTAAAATTCATTCTCGTATCCTCAATGTGACCTGGTCCCAATCTTCATTCCTTATCGATTATCTCACGAGGCTCACGAAGGGTACCTCGCTGTGCTGCGAAATGATGCAGCATTTACAACTCCATGTAGCCTGAAGTATTGGATCCGCCTGTCATGACAATGAGTAATCTAGCAGCCGAGTTAGCCGGGCAGATTTTAAGAACGACGACGAGCTCAATATCTATCTTCACTGACAGTCAGTCATTTAGTCTTCAGGCTACAGACTCCTAAATAATTTACACATTCGGTAGTAATAGCCTGTAGCCTTTCAGGTGTATGGCAAGCCAAAGTGCTTTTTATTCGAGAATTTCCGATATCGGAAATTGAATTCCCGATATCGGAATTAAAATTTCTGTATCGGATATTCATGACCTTCAATTTCCGATATCGGAAATTGAATTCTCGATATCGGAAATTGCAATTCCCGATATCGGAAATTAGAATTTTCGATATCGGAAATTGAATTTCCGATATCGGGAATTCGGGGAGAATTCCCGATATCGGAAATTCAATTCCCGATATCGGAAATTCAATTCCCGATATTGGAAATTCAATTCCCGTTATCGGAAATTGAATTTCCGATATCGGAAATGCAATTTCCGATATCGGGAATTGTCACCGAATTCCCGATATCGGAAATTGCAACTCTAGGGTGCACTCCACACTTGCCACGGTTTCTTACAAAGTGGTGTCTCCCTAAGTTTATAATAGGGAAGGTCGCCCGATTTTGACAACAAGGTAATTCTTCTTACCTTACTACTAACTGATATCTATAGTATCACCCTGCTGGACATAACCATCTCTCCAAATGAGGATATAATAATTGCTTGTTGATCGCACCCACTCGCCTCTACAGAGTTAATCGTGTCCGGAAGTGAATATCTGGCGGACCAAAATCCGCACTTTTTCGGGAAGCGAAAATGATGATTCCTTCATGGCCATAAAATTTTACAAAAAGACGAGTAGGTCGACCCCGTTTTTTTTCGCCATTTTAAATTGTCCTTTGGACGGGAAACACTTGAACATACATAAAAAGAAAATCATTTCATACGTTTTCGCTGGATTGCGGGTAGAATTTGACACATTTTCATATATTTTATGGAGTTTTTCAGAAAAGTTGAAGAAGGGTTACGGAGGATTGTACGTGTTTCCTTTTCAATTTCAGTAGCTCACAAGTCTCCTGAAATAAGGGCACGGGTGTGCCCATTTAGAAAATATATACGTTTACAAGGTTTTTGTTAAAGATTTTACATCTATTTATGGCCGAAGATCCTGCCTGTTTCTAGCCGCACATCATTTAGGTGTGGAATGCACCCCTAGGTTTTGTAAAGCTTCCAGCTTTCATTTCCGATATCGGAAATTCGGTGACAATTTTCGATATGGGAAATTCTATTTCCGATATCGGAAATTGAATTCCCGATATCGGAAATTGAATTATCGATATGGGGAAATTCTATTTCCGATATCGAAAATTGTCACTGAATTTCCGATATCGGGAATTGCAATTTCCGATATCGGAAATTAGAATTCCCGATATCGGAAATTCGGAATAAAAAGCGCTTTGGCTTGCCATACAGGTGGGCTTATTTCATCCGAACATTCTGGTATCAGAAATGTATGGCAAGCCAAAGTGCTTTTTATTCCGAATTTCCGATATCGGAAATTGCAATTCCCGATATCGGAAATAGAATTTCCGATATCGGGAATTAGAATTTCCGATATCGGAAATTCAGTGACAATTTTCGATATCGGAAATAGAATTTCCCATATCGGGAATTCAATTTCCAATATCGGAAATAGAATTTCCCATATCGAAATTGTCACCGAATTTCCGATATCGGAAATGAAAGCTGGGAGCTTTACAAAACCTAGGGGTGCATTCCACACCTAAATGATGTGCGGCTAAAAACAGGCATGGGTTCGGATCTTCGGCCATAAATAGATGTAAAATCTTCAACAAAAACCTTGTAAAAGTATATATTTTATAAATGGGCACACTCGTGCCCTTATTTCAGGAGACTTGTGAGCTATTGAAATTGAAAAGGAAAGACGTGCAATCCTCCGTAAACCTTCTTCAACTTTTCTGAAAAACTCCATAAAATATATGAAAATGTGTCAAATTCTACCCGCAACCCAGCGAAAACGTATGAAATGATTTTCTTTTTATGTATGTTAAAGTGTTTCCCGTCCAAAGGACAATTTAAAATGGCGAAAAAAACAGGGGGTCGACCTACTCGTTTTTTGTAAAATTTTATGGCCATAAAGGAATCCTCATTTTCGCTTCCCGAAAAAGTGCGGATTTTGGTCCGCCAGATATTCAATTCCGGACACGATTAACTCTGTAGAGGCGAGTGGGTGCGATCAACAAGCAATTATTATATCCTCGTTTGGAGAAATGGTTACGTCCAGCAGGGTGATACTATAGATATCAGTTAGTAGAAAGGTAAGAAGAATTACCTTGCTGTCAAAATCGGGCGACCTTCCCTATTATAAAATTAGGGAGACACCACTTTGTACGAAACCGTGGCAAGTGTGGAGTGCACCCTAGAGTTGCAATTTCCGATATCGAAAATTCAGTGACAATTTTCGATATCGGAAATTGCATTTCCGATATCGGAAATTGCATTTCCGGTATCGGAAATTGAATTTCCGATATCGGGAATTGTCCCCGAATTTCCGATATCGAAAATTGCAATTCCCGATATCGGAAATTCAATTTCCGATATCGAAAATTCTAATTTCCGATATCGGGAATTGCGATTTCCGATATCGGGAATTGCAATTTCCGATATCGAGAATTCAATTTCCGATATCGGAAATTGAAGGTCATGAATTTCCGATATCGGAAATTTTAATTCCGATGTCGGAAATTCTCGAATAAAATAAAAAGCACTTTGGCTTGCCATAGAAATGGGCATGCACCATTCAATTGTCCGGAACAATTTCACGCGTTTTCATCAAATACTTTGAGCGCTTTGTGGTTTTTACTACATGTACCCCCATCAAAAGACAACAGTTTTCGGCTAGCTAAAGCACATACATATCTGGTCTTGGCGATCAGACCCGGATTTGTAGCGATACCATAACAAACGCTATGATTAGTTCTTGAATGGATGGTCCATATATTCCTACATATTCGGAAACATGTAACGAGCGTGTTGGTCCGCCCATTGAATTTTTGCGATACGATACTCTTAAAAACGCTAATTTTCGGCAATTTTGTGGATTAAAGTTGATTTGTTTTGGAAAATCAGTAGCGTGAAAATGTCGAATTTAGTTATATGTTAACCAGGAATGTTTTCTCTACATCTAGATGCCCAAAAGTGCCAATTACACAGGAGGACAATGCCAATAATATTGAAAAATTTGTCCCCGCCCCCATGATAGGCGTATAAATTCAGGATGACTCTTCAGGGTTTATGTCAGACGTTAGTAGTATATAGAAGACGGGACGAGCCCCCTTTTGCCGGGGGTAGTCCAGCAGTTTGGTGAAAAAATTGTGCCATTTTGGCAACAAGCATGAAACTTTCAGGAATGATAGAGTTTGACTAACAGAAAAAAATTAGATATGGGACCATTTGAAAAATCCAATATGGCCGCCATTTTCAAGATGGCCGCCATTTCGTAAGGATTTTCTCAAGAATTATAGTAGAAACTGTGTGTTTTGTCTTCCATCTTCGGATTCAGAGACATTCTATGAGGAATTATGCAGTGGATGATGTCAAACCAATTGGCACGTGAAAAACCCAAGATGGCCGCCCAAGAAGGATGTACAACAGTTACGGAGGATCGGCTGCACTATAGCATGACTCATGTGTGAAGAGATTTTCACATACACACCCACTTTCTCGGGGTGTTCTGACCCTATCACTATATGTACTAACATGTACCTCAGAGCAGTTGTTTCGGATAATTTCGGGAATATATCTTATGTATATCCCAGGCATATCTCTCATCAGGGGCCAAGCCTAATCATGAATATATTTAACTATTCACGATAAATACTCTCATATTCTCGTAGATATAGTGATGCCGGAGTTACCCACGGGATGAAATCTTACATTATTTTAGATTTACACTCTTCTTCTGCGTTACTGTTGTCTGTGCTGCACACGTTGTGTAATCGTTTATTAATTTCGATTCACACATATCTTGTTTTTCTCTTCTTTCTTGCTGACTGTTCTTCTCACGTGCCAGTGTATTTTAGCAATATACTTAATGGAGTGGCACGATCCCGGCATGGTCGTCACAGGAGATTCTGATTATGCTTCGAAAACACCTCGAACCTGATAGCTAGCATATTCTTACTATTTCTCAATCCAGGTGTCGGAACATGAATCTCACTTAAAGAGATATTAAATACGGGTCATGTTCATTTCAGGATGTCAGCCGCTGTCTGCATTCCGTCTCTCAATGTTTTTAGTCTGCGGGAACATCTAACACTGTCGCAAGCCGTCAGTTGAATAGATGTATATGATCAGCCCTACCAATATTAATTGGGGGTCTCAGCGTTGACCTATATGATATCATGTTGAGCCCTTCAAGAGCGTGTTGTTTCGAATATTTATTTATCTCTCATTCAACCATGCTTTGTCATTCTCCATTAGGAGATGTGAAGCTGGATGTTGTCAACAAGATCAAGTATACTCTCATTACAACCACGTGCATACCAGTCTTGAAGAAGTGGACCAGCTGAAACATCAGATTGCGGTGCAGGTGTTTATATACTGAGCTTTAACAATATATACGCTGATACGATATACTGGGTTTAATCATAGCGCCTGACGCTGGCTCACGTATACATCTACACGTTGAGCTTGAGAGGATTGTAGCATACAGTGCCTTCTGCAGTGGGTGTCAAAATAACCGATCAGGTGCCGGCATTTCAACCAATCAGTCAGAGCGATTCTGTGCCAATCAGCGGGTGACGGACGATTTCTTATAGCCAATTATATTATTCGCGCCATGTATCGACTGGGCCCTTTCACCTGGAGTTTCATCATTCGACTGACGGCTTGCGACAGTGTTAGATGTTCCCGCAGACTACAACCATCGAGAGACGGAATGCAGACAGCGGCTGACAGCCTGAAATGAACATGACCCGTATTTAATATCTCTTTAAGTGAGATTCATGTTCCGACGCCAAACACCGAGAGATGAAGATTCTCGGTAGCATGCACTAGTAAATATACTTAAATGTATACATGCTACACTGTTAATATCTCATATTCTGCTTATCGACTATAGGAATCATCCTTTATCTCGACTGCCTGCCAGACAGCGGCTGACATCCTGAAATGAACATGACCCGTATTTAATATCTCTTTAAGTGAGATTCATGTTCTGACACCTGGATTGAGAAATAGTAAGAATATGCTATCAGGTTCGAGATGTTTTTCGAAGCATAATTAGAATCTTCTGTGACGACCATACCTTGATCGTGCCACCCCATTAAGTACATTGCTAAAATACACTGGCACGTGAGAAGAACCGTCAGCAAGAAAGAAGAAAAAAAAAACAAAAACAAGATCTGTGTGAATCGAAATTAATAACGATTACACAACGTGTGCAGCACAGAAAACAGTAACGCAGAAGAAGAGTGTAAATCTAAAATAATGTAGATTTCACCCCGTGGTTAACTCCGGCATCACTATATCTACGAGAATATGAGAGTATTTATCGTGAATAGTTAAATATATTCATGATTAGGCTTGGCCCCTGATGAGAGATATGCCTGGGATATACATAAGATATATTCCCGAAATTATCCGAAACAACTGCTCTGAGGTACATGTTAGTACATATAGTGATGTTATAATAACTCCTATACTCAGGTAGGTGTAGGGTCACAACACCCCGAAAAAGTGGGTGTGTGTATGAACATCTCTTCACACTCAAATGTACCAGCCTGTGTTCATGCAGTGGTGACTGTGAACGTAATTAGCCATCCTCATGCAGTGGACAGTTCTCTTAACTACTGATGTGCAACATTCTATTCTTTACCCTGGCTGTAAGACGAAAAACACAAGTTGTACAGCATTGCATAAGAAGATTCTTATGGAGTGACGGCCATCTTGGATTTTTAAGTGTCAATCGAGTCTAGATTGTCGAGTGCATATTCCCTCATAAAATACATCACAACTCAAAGCTGTAAGACGAAAAACACAAGTTGTACAGCAATTCATAAGAAAATTTGTATGGTGTGGCGGCCATCTTGAAAATGGCGGCCATATTGGATTTTTTCAAATGGCCCCATATCCTATCTTTTTTAATAGATGAATGACTATCATTGGTGAAAATTTCATGCTTGTTGCCAAAATGGCACAATTCACTCCAAAATAGTCACCAAACTGCTGGACTAGGGAGATAACTCTTTTGTGGAGGTCACGTGGAGGGGGCGCCACCAGGCCAAGAGACCAAAAACTACCTCCAACACAGAAGAGTTCCAATCTAGGGGGAGCTAACTCCGGGTGACTATAGTTCCGGAAAAGGGCCCCTGGGCATGTATTCTTCCGCGGTGATGTGGTCTGGCGGTGATGCGGTCGCGGGAAAAAGCTTCCGCGGAGAAAAAGTAGTCCCCAGACTTCAAATACGCTGCATGGTCCGATTGGGTCGAGTGAGGTATCAAAGTGAAGCATTCGTGAAGGGGCATCCAGTCATGGGTGGGTGCATGTAAGATTAGGATTTTTTCCCGAAACTATAAAAAGCGGAACACGGACCTTACCCTTAAAATAGGGGAAAACACCTATCAACCCTAGCCAAAAGGGCTAATATCGGTCCCCGGGATTATTGGGACCTGCCTATCAAGTCAATGGGGTGGGTGCATGTAAAATTAGGATTTTTTCCCGAAAATATAAAAAGCCAAACACGGACTTTACCCCTAAAATAGGGGAAAACCCCTATCAACCCTAGCCAAAAGGGCTAATATCGGTCCCCGGGATTATTGGGGCCTGCCTATCAAGTCAATGGGGTGGGTGCATGTAAAATTTGGATTTTTTTCCCGAAACTATAAAAAGCGGAACACGGACTTTACTACTAAAATAGGGGAAAACACCTATCAACTCTAGCCCAAAGGGCTAGTATCGGTCCCCGGGCTTATCGAGGCCTGCCTATCAAGTCAATGGGGTGAGTGCATGTAAAATTAAGATTTTTTCCCGAAACTATAAAAAGCGGAACACGGACTTTACCCCTAAAATAGGAAAAAAAAACCTATCAACCCTAGCCGAAAGGGCTAATATCGGTCCCCGGGCTTATCGGGGCCTGCCTATTAAGTCAATGGGGTGGGTGCATGTAAAATTAGGATTTTTTCCCGAAACTATAAAAAGCGGAACACGGACTTTACCCCTAAAATAGGGGAAAACCCCTATCAACCCTAGCCAAAAGGGCTAATATCGGTCCCCGGGCTTATCGGGGCCTGTCTATCAAGTCAATGGGGTGGGTGCATGTAAAATTAGGATTTTTCCCCGAAACTATAAAAAGCGGAACACGGAATTTACCCCTACAATACAATCTCGAAACCAGAGCTATCCGGTCCTGTCCTCCCTACTAGGCTCTGGGACGGCGCTCAGCACTACGATCGGTCATTGGATAGCACACAAAACCCTAGAATTTAGAACATAACGAGAGCGTATCTGTGGAGATTAAGCCAACGTCCCGACGTCATGGATGTTACGAGCGCGTCTGAAAGATGACGTAGCCTACCAGAACTCTTTATGCATTCTTGCGAAACATTTTCTATTCTGACGTCATGACGTTATGACACTGGTCATTAAGATGACTCATGACTGACGTTTTATAAGGAATAGGATATGTTCCAATGGAACCGGAAGGGGCCACGTGAAAGAATTTTTCAATGTATTATGGGACCAATTTTCAGTGAGCGTCGTCCCAGGGGTTCATCGAAGCGGCCAATTGTCCAGCGAAGAGCGACCCCTGGTGGCGAGGTTGCCCTACAATAGGGGTCTGTATTATACAATATAAGGGAAAATCCCTGTATGGGGTATGGGGATGGTCATTTTTTTTCGTGGGCTTTACTATGGCTTGTGGGGTCTCGTTTTTCTCGTTTCGTCAAGAAAATGACAATGGGAAGGGTCCCGGAGCGAATCGGTGAAATTTTTGGGAAAAGTCACCGAGGTCTGTATATAGGCTCATACTGGCTATATGGGGGGGAGGGGTGGTCAATTTTTTTTGTGGGTGTTACTATGGCTTGTGGGGTCTCGTTTTTCTCGTCTCACCAAGAAAAACACGATGGGAGGGGTCCCGGAGCGAATCGGTGAAATTTTTGGAAAAAGTCACCGAGGTCTGCATATAGACCATACTGGCTATATGGGGGTATAGGTTCAACCTGGGAAATTCACACACGTTCAATGTGATATGGGTTGTGAGGTCTCGTTTTTCACGTCTCGTCATTTAGAACACGATGGGAAGGGTCTCGGAGCGAATCCGTGAAATTTTTGGGAAAAGTACCATATAGCCCATATAGTCCCATACTGGCTATATGGGGGTATAGGTTCAACCTGGGAAATTCACATACGTTCATTGTGATATGGGCTGTTTGGATTTGTTTTTCACGTCTCGTCATTTAGAACACGATGGGAAGGGTCCCGGAGCGAAACGGTGAAATTTTTGGAAAAAGTTCACCGAGGCCTGGGTAGGCCCATAGGCCTATACTGCATGGCTATGAGGGTATAGGCCCATACGGGGTGGGCGTTTTGGGGTCTAGGTGAGCCCCTAATGATCCTATGATGTTGTATGAGGTCTTATTTTGAAATTCTCGTGCAGGAGCATCCGACTGGACTAATGGTTCGTCCGTTTTGAATAGTCTGCGCATGCGCAGTCCGGCCGTAGTATAGAAAGCAGGCATGTGGGTGTGTGTTTGGGGTAGAGATGGACCGCTATGGATCCGAATTCGTCGTGGGAGGTGTCAAAGTGAAGCTTGTGTGGGTTAGAGTCAGAATGGCGTGTTTTAAAGTGCAAGTCGCGTCAATCTGCGCATGCGCAGTTGGTTGTAGCAAGTAAAGTAGCCATTTTGGGGCAGTACAGGAAGGTATTTGGGGGTCGAGATGGACCATGCTTGGTCCGAATGCGTCCTGCGAGGTGTCATGTTGTAGCTCCCGGGGTGTAGGCCCCGATTTGAGGGATGTTCACGTCATCTGTGACGTCATTGGTGACGTCATAAGAACGAGTAGTAGCCAAAGTGAACATTTTGGGGCAGGGAAGGAAGGTATTTGGGGTAGAGATGGACCGAATGCGTCCTGGGAGGTGTCATGTTGTAGCTCTCCGGGTGTACAGCCCCATTTGAGGGATGCTCCCGTTATCTGTGACGTCATCGATGACGTCATCAGTACGAGTAGTAGCGAAAGTGGGCATTTTAGGAAAGTGCCGGAAGGTATTTGGTGTAGAGATGGACCCTCCTTGGTCCGAATGTGTCGTGTGGGGTGTCATTTTGTAGCTCTCGGGGTGTAGACCCCGATTTGAGGAATGTTCACAGCATCTTTGACGTCATCGGTGACGTCATCAGTACGAGTAGTAGCGAAAGTGGGAATTTTGGGGCAGTGAAGGAAGGTATTTGGTGTAGAGATGGACCATCCTTGGTCCGAATGCGTTCTGTGGGGTGTCATCTTGTAACCTTCGGGGTGGAGACCACGATTTTAAGGATGTCCACAGCATCTGTGACGTCATTGGTGACGTCATCAGTACGAGTAGTAGCGAAAGTGGGCATTTTGGGGCAGTGAAGGAGGGTATTTGGTGTAGAGATGCACCATCCATATCCGTCATGCGTATTATACAGTATCTGTCCTGTATTATACCAATCTGTGCTGTATTATACTATATCTGTCCTGTATTGTACCATATATGACCTGCATTATACCAAATCTGTGCTGTATTATACAATATTTGCCCTCTATTATACCATATCTGTGCTGTATTATACCATATCTGTCCTGAATTACACCATATCTGTGCTGTATTATGCAATATTTGTGCTGTATTTTGCAATATCTGTCCCGTGTTATACAATATCTGTCTTGTATTATAGCAAATATGTCCTGTATTGTACCATATTTGTCCTGTATTATACAATATATGTTCTGTATTATACCAAATCTGTGCTGTATTATACAGTATCTCTCCTGTATTATACCAAATCTGTGCTGTATTATACCATATGTTTCCTGTATTGTACCATATATGTCCTGTATTATACATTATATGTTCTGTATTATACAATCGGATAGCGGTTGTCGTGAATAACAACAAGTTCAGCAATGTTTATATAGTTTATTATCCCAATGTTACATCATACCCAGGCTGGGGGAGCCGCCCTGGGTATGTTTAGTATGTTCACAGCAAAACAAATTGAAATATCAAACACCATGTTTTATTATTTAACGCACCGTCACATTAGGTACAAGTGTTTACTGAGCTCAAGTCAACG
The DNA here is from genome assembly GCA_036873755.1 of Hanleya hanleyi. NCBI lineage: Eukaryota > Metazoa > Mollusca > Polyplacophora > Lepidopleurida > Hanleyidae > Hanleya > Hanleya hanleyi. Next base: position 15,329 of record JAVTVY010011962.1, read on the forward strand.
ATCAGCATGTAGACATAGAGAGTATGTGCGGCATGTTATGGTATTCATCAGTGCACGGGTGACGCATTCAACCGATGGCGGTGGTCGGTCAGCTTCGTAAGGAAAAACGTGACATTGGTTACCCTCTCTACCACCCATTGTGTGTTGGGGCGTTGACGATGTGCCCATCTCAAGGCATCCACGGTGTCCAATATCTCCAGCATCGTCTCTAGTGACCTTCGGTTAATGATGGTGAACGGCTGGTCAGACACATAGATATTATTGCCGGGATAATAATACCGTAACTGGTCCGTCTTTTTGTGACGTGAGATGTACCCGAAAGCGACATTCATTTTGAAGGCCGTAGTTTGATCTTTGAAGATGGCTTCCACGTAGCTGCGTAGACGGGTGAGGTTGGTCAGTGGGAAATTGTAAATATCTTGAATAGGGCCATGAGGGTGAAAACAGTGCCGTGTCATGGACCAATGGCGCCGATCGATGTCACTCACTGGATGGTTGTCCTGTAAGAGATCGCCCAGAAAATGTTCGATGTTGTCAGGCGTATGACTCGAAACCGTAACGCTGGGGTCCGGCTGGGTTATCCAGGCTCTTCTGAACTGTGGGTATAGGTGGGCTCTCCTTCATCGCATCACCAGTGGCGTTCGTCTCCCCGGGCTTATCTTCACTGGGTCTGACCTTCCGCGGCTCCTCTTCAGTAGGAAGTTGTCGCTCATGCCATGGTACCGGGCCTGAATCAAAGGTTGGTGTCGCAGCAACTGACTGGTCAGTTTGAAAAGCCGACCACAATCCTCGCATGGAGGCTTGGGTGGCCCATGAATTGAACGTTCATGGCGCAGTAAAGCATCTTCCCGATTAAATGACCGTGCGCAGGTTATACAAGTATACAGTCCGTCGTTGTGGGTGGCCGTGTCGTGGCGACGTAAATTGTCTAGACGAGTAAACTGCTTCTGGTAAGTCGTGCAAGTTAACATCTTGGTGGTTGACAGAGTGGCTGATGAAACGGCCAGGCCGCTTTCCTTTTATAGCACGCTAGCTGGTGATCTGTTTTTAGCACACTCAGTTCAACTACCCCAAGTCGAGGACCGAGATGTACTGGTGTACGACTGAGCCGCATTGCGCGTGTGTGTGTGGGGGGGGCAGTGGATTTTACATCCGGGATCTTGTCAACATCCGGGTTTCCAAGTGGGGTTTTCCCGTCGTTCCTCGGTCTTCCGTCCGGGTACTCTGGTTTTACATCCGGGTCCTCAGCTTGCATCCAGGTTTTTCATGAGCCACATTGCGTACGTGTGTGTGTTTGTGTTTGAGTACAATCGTGCACCATGTCGAATTACGTTCTCTCCGAAAACTTCCTCTCATTGCATCAATATGCTCAGATCCATTCAATATAAACACAACCAAGAGACATCACCACCAACAGGCACATTGCGTAATACACGTTTTATTATCCTCACAGCACCACCACCACCACTACCACTACCACCACCACCACCACCACCTAGCGTTGCCGCCGTCAACGATCAGCGTATAGACATATAGAGTATGTATGGCATGTTATGGTATTCATCAGTGCATGGGTGAAGCATTCAGCCTACGGTGTAGTCGGTCAGTTTGGTGACGAAAAACGTGACATTGGTCATCCTCTCTACAACCCACTGGGTGTTGGGGCGTTGTTGTTGGGCCCATTCCAAGGGATCCACGGTGTCCAGTTTCTCCAACATCGTCTCTAGCGACGTCTTATCCGTGATGGTAAAGGGTTGGTCAAATACCCGGATGCTACTGCTCGGGTAAAAGTATCGGACTTGGTCTGCCTCCTTATGCTGTAGCACATAACCAAACGCCAGATTCAACTTGAAGGCCGTAGTTTGATCGTTGAAGATGGCTTCCACGTAGCTGCGTAGATGGGCGAAGTCGGTCAGTAGAAAATTGTATATATCTTGAATAGGGCGATAACGGTAGATCTTGTCAACATCCGGGTTTCCAAGCGGGTTTTTCCCGTCGTTCCTCCGTCTTCCATCCGGGTACTGTGGTTTTACATCCGGGTCCCATCTTACAGCCGCGTTTTGGACACCTGCTGACCTCAATAATTTGCATATGACCTCTGTGACGTCACTTCCGCTTCCGTTCACGTGAACGGAAGCGGAAGTGACGTCACAGAAGTCATATGTAAATTATTCAGGTCAGCAGGTGTCCAAAACGCGGCTGTAAGATGGGACCCGGATGTAAAACCACAGTACCCGGATGGAAGACGGAGGAACGACGGGAAAAACCCGCTTGGAAACCCGGATGTTGACAAGATCCCGGATGTAAAATCCGCAGCCCACATACACACACACACACACACACACGCGCGCGAGCGCAATGCGGCTCAGTCGTACACCAGTACACCAGTCTCGATCCTCGACTTGCGGTAGAGTGTGCTAAAAATAGATCACCATCTAGCGTGCTATAAAAGGGAAGCGGCCTGGCCGTTTCATCAGACACTCTGTTAACCACCAAGATGTTCACTTGTACTACGTGCTCGAAATCATTCACTCGTCTGCAAGACTTGCGCCGCCATGAGGCTACCAAGCACGAAGGAACCGCCCGGTATAGCTGTACGATATGTACACTGTCGTTTCAGCGCACGGATCATTTACAGCGCCACACACGTGCACGCCATGAAGTACCCAAGCGTCCATGCGAAGAATGTGATCGGCTTTTCAAACTGACCAGTCAGTTGCTGCGACACCAAAGCACACGACACCCTGTTCCGCAGCCACGTTTGCTGGTAGAGAAGCCCGTGGGCACCAGTATCGAGACAGGGAACTCCCACCCATCGCATGAGGGCCGATGATGATGATGTCGCCCTAATTCAACAGTCAAATTCCGACGACAAGACCTTGAGCCAGATTTTGTACGACGTAGAGGGCAAAGTACACTTCGCGGACGAACCCATAAATGTTCCTAGCGATCTGTTACACGACAATCATCCAGTGAGTGACATCTATCGGCGCCATTGGCCCATGATCCGGCACTGCTTCCACCGTCATCGCCCTATTCAAGATATATACAATTTCCGACTGACCGACCTCGCCCATCTACGCAGCTACGTGGAAGCCATCTTCAACGATCAAACTACGGCCTTCAAGTTGAATCTGGCGTTTGGTTATGTGCTTGCCCCGGTACCATGGCATGAGCGACAACTTCCTACTGAAGAGGAGCCGCGGAAGGTCAGACCCAGTGAAGATAAGCCCGGGGAGACGAACGCCACTGGTGATGCGATGAAGGAGAGCCCACCTATACCCACAGTTCAGAAGAGCCTGGATATCCAGCCGGACCCCAGCGTTACGGTTTCGAGTCATACGCCTGACAACATCGAACATTTTCTGGGCGATCTCTTACAGGACAACCATCCAGTGAGTGACATCGATCGGCGCCATTGGTCCATGACACGGCACTGTTTCCACCCTCATGGCCCTATTCAAGATATTTACAATTTCCCACTGACCAAACTCACCAGTCTACGCAGCTACGTGGAAGCCATCTTCAAAGATCAAACTAGAGAGGGTAACCAATGTCACGTTTTTCCTTACCAAGCTGACCGACCACCGCCATCGGTTGAATGCGTCACCCGTGCACTGATGAATACCATAACATGCCGCACATACTCTCTATGTCTACATGCTGATCGTTGACTTGAGCTCAGTAAACACTTGTACCTAATGTGACGTTAAATAATAAAACATGGTGTTTGATATTTCAATTTGTTTTGCTGTGAACATACTAAACATACCCAGGGCGGCTCCCCCAGCCTGGGTATGATGTAACATTGGGGATAATAAACTATATAAACATTGCTGAACTTGTTGTTATTTACGACAACCGCTATCCGATTGTATAATACAGAACATATAATGTATAATACAGGACATATATGGTACAATACAGGAAACATATGGTATAATACAGCACAGATTTGGTATAATACAGGACAGATACTGAATAATACAGGTCAGATTTGGTATAAAACAGAACATATATTGTATAATACAGGACAAATATGGTACAATACAGGACATATTTGCTATAATACAAGACAGATATTGTATAACACGGGACAGATATTGCATAATACAGCACAGATATTGCATAATAAGGCACAGATATGGTGTAATTCAGGACAGATATGGTATAATACAGCACAGATATGGTATAATAGAGGGCAAATATTGTATAATACAGCACAGATTTGGTATAATACAGGTCATATATGGTACAATACAGGACAGATATAGTATAATAAAGCACAGATTGGTATAATGACAGATACTGTATAATACGCATGACAGATATGGATGGTGCATCTCTACACCAAATACCCTCCTTCACTGCCCCAAAATGCCCACTTTCGCTACTACTCGTACTGATGACGTCACCAATGACGTCACAGATGCTGTGGACATCCCTCACAATCGTGGTCTCCACCCCGAAGGTTACAAGATGACACCCCACAGAACGCATTCGGACCAAGGATGGTCCATCTCTACATCAAATACCTTCCTTCACTGCCCCAAAATTCCCACTTTCGCTACTACTCGTCCTGATGACGTCACCGATGACGTCAAAGATGCTGTGAACATTCCTCAAATCGGGGTCTACACCCCGAGAGCTACATCCTGCACTTTCCTAAAATGCCCACTTTCGCTACTACTCGTACTGATGACGTCATCGATGACGTCACAGATAACGGGAGCATCCCTCAAATGGGGCTGTACATCCCGAGAGCTACAACATGACACCTCCCAGGACGCATTCGGACCAAGGATGGTCCATCTCTACCCCAAATACCTTCCTTCCCTGCCCCAAAATGTTCACTTTGGCTACTACTCGTACTGATGACGTCACCAATGACGTCACAGATGACGTGAACATCTCTCAAATCGTGGTATACACCCCGGGAGCTACAACATGACACCTCTCAGGACGCATTCGGACCAAGGATTGTCCATCTCGACCCCCAAATACTTTCCTGTACTGCCCCAAAATGGCCACTTTACTTACTACAACCAACTGCGCATGCACAGATTGACGCGACTTGCACTTAAAAACACGCCATTCTGACTCTAACCCACACAAGCTTCACTTTGACACCTTCCACGACCCATTCGGATCCATAGCGGTCCATCTCTACCCCAAACACACACCCACATACCCCCCAACATGCCTGCTTTCTATACTACGGCCAGACTGGGCATGCGCAGACTATTGAAAATGGACGAACCATTAGTCCAGTCGGATGCTCCTGCACGAGAGCTTCAAAATAAGACCTCATACGACATCATAGGATCATCAGGGGCTCACCTAGACCCCAAAACGTCCACCTCTCATACCCTCATAGCCATGCAGTATAGGCCTATGGGCTACCCAGGCCTCGGTGAACTTTTTCCAAAAATTTCACCGTTTCGCTCCGGGACCCTTCCCATCGTGTTCTAAATGACGAGACGTGAAAAACAAATCCAAACAGCCCATATCACAATGAACGTATGTGAATTTCCCAGGTTGAACCTATACCCCCATATAGCCAGTATGTGACTATATGGGCTATATGGTACTTTCCCAAAAATTTCGCCGATTCGCTCCGAGACCCTTCCCATCGTGTTCTAAATGACGAGACGTGAAAAACAAATCCAAGCAACCCATATCACAATGAACGTGTGTGAATTTTCCAGGTTGAGCCTATACCCCCGTAATAGCCAGCCTATAGGCCTATATACAGGCCCACCCGGTACTTTTCCCACAAATTTCACCGATTCTCTCCGGGACCCCTCCCATTGTGTTCTAAATGACGAGACGTGAAAAACGAGACCCCACAACCCATATCGCAATGAACGTGTGTGAATTTCCCAGGTTGAACCGATACCCCCATATAGCCAGTATGGTCTATATGCAGACCTCGGTGACTTTTTCCAAAAAATTCACCGATTCGCTCCGGGACCCCTCCAATCGTGTTTTTCTTGGTGAGACGAGAAAAACGAGACCCCACAAGCCATAGTAACACCCACAAAAAAATTGACCACCCCTCCCCCCCATATAGCCAGTATGAGCCTATATACAGACCTCGGTGACTTTTCCCAAAAATTTCACCGATTCGCTCCGGGACCCTTCCCATTGTCATTTTCTTGGCGAAACGAGAAAAACGAGACCCCACAAGCCATAGTAAAGCCCACGAAAAAAAATTGACCATCCCCATACCCCATACAGGCATTTCCCCTTATATTGTATAATACAGACACCTATTGTAGGGGTGAAGTCCGTGTTCCGCTTTTTATAGTTTCGGGCAAAAAATCATAATTTTACATGCTCCCACCCCATTGACTTAATAGGCAGGCCCCGATAAGCCCGGGGACCGATATTAGCCCTTTTGGCTATAGGGTTGATAGGGGTTTTTTCCCTATTTTAGGGGTAAAGTCCGTGTTCCGTATTTTATAGTTTCGGGAAAAAATCTTAATTTTACATGCACCCACCCCATTGACTTGATAGGCAGGCCCCGATAAGCCCGTGGACCGATATTAGCCCTTTGGGCTAGAGTTGATAGGTGTATTCCCCTATTTTAGGGGTAAAGTCCGTGTTCCGCTTTTTATAGTTTCGGGAAAAACTCCTAATTTTACATGCACCCACCCCATTGACTTGATAGGCAGGCCCCAATAAGCCCGGGGACCGATATTAGCCCTTTTGCCTAGGGTTGATAGGGGTTTTCCCCTATTTTAGGGGTAAAGTCCGTGTTTCGCTTTTTATATTTTCGGGAAAAAATCCTAATTTTACATGCACCCACCCCATTGACTTGATAGGCAGGTCCCAATAAGCCCGGGGACCGATATTAGCCCTTTTGGCTAGGGTTGATAGGTGTTTTCTCCTATTTTAAGGGTAAAGTCCGTGTTCCGCTTTTCATAGTTTCTGGAAAAAATCCTAATTTTACGTGCACCCACCCATGACTGGATGCCCCTTCACGAATGCTTCACTTTGATACCTTACTCGACCCAATCGGACCATGCAGCGTATTTGAAGTCTGGGGACTACTTTTTCTCCGCGGAAGCTTTTCCCCGCGACTGCATCACCGCCAGACCACATCACCGCGGAAGAATACATGCCCAGGGGCCCTTTGCCGGAACTATAGTTACCTCCCCCTAGGTTGGAACTGTTCTGTGTTGGAGGTAGTTTTTGGTCTCTTGGCCTGGTGGCGCCCCCTCCACGTGACCTCCACAAAAGAGTTATCTCCCCCGGCAAAAGGGGGCTCGTCCCGTCTTCCATATACTACTGACGTTAGTCAAGGTCAAACGAATCTTTCTGGACCAGATATTATATTATTGCAGGCACAGAGAGTCCATGTACTTCTTGTAAACTTGTATAATTATTTCAGGTTTCTGAATTCCACTAAGGGTGAATAAATAGCCACTGATGCAGGTAAAATAAATCTAAAAATGGAGGATAGTCCAGTTAAAACTAGTCTATAATGTCTGTATCTGACAACTTAAGCATCCTCAGCCGGGCCTCTGATCATTCTGTTATACCATGAGACTGATTGGGGCAGTGCTGATATCGGCCAGTTCATCTTGAGACAGATATGTACATTAAAGTGACCATACGTTCTCACCAGAAACCAGCATTTTCGATCAGTTTACCATTTCAGCGAGGCACCAGATGATGTAATTCCACAAAATACTAAAATAATTCAATTCATTTAGTATTACCTGAGAATATATCTCGGTCGTAAAGATTTGAGACGATTAACAGCTGTAAAACGGCACGAACAGCCGATTTTAATCCGTAAAAACACACAACAAATATATCCTACCCCCTTAATGAAACGACCCCACCCGATCTTAACCCCCACATTGAATGGAATCTTCCAAATTCCCACCAAACAGTGAATAATTTGAGCCACGATACCCAATTTAGCGGTGTATTCCGTACCTAGAGTCCATTTTTCAACACAGTTTGATCATATACGGTACTTCCAAACAATGCTGATGTATCAGGCAACAGTCTCCTAAATAATTTACACGTTCGACAGTAATAACACAATTGAACCTCGCTGATTTCCTGATTGAATTCAGACTTTCATCCTTCGACAGGAAGAAGTTTATTTCAAGCACTACAAGGTGACAAACTTCTTGTCAAACATTATCCGTCAAAATTTCAAGCTGTGCGCGCTTATACGCATGAGGTCCTTATTTCGCTGTTTTCTCTGCCTGCTGAAAGCAGTACTCAGGCCCCGCAAATAGTCCCCCGGCGAGGCATGTTATCGAGCAGTGAATCGAAATAAAACTTGCAGCTGAATAGAACAAATACCATACTTGCCAGTGGTACCAGCGGCTTTCCATTAATCGTTGAAACGAAGACGGAAAATATCGAGAAAATTCTGGTCTTTGGCAGAGGTTAACGGATCGGGGCTTTTTGACGGGGCGATTTAGACCCGTAGGGACTAATGGTCCTCAGTAGTAGGGAGACGGCAAATACCCGCCAATTTTGCCGGGGGAGATAACTCTTGGGGAGATGACGGGGAGTTCCGCCAGGGGGCGCCACCAGCACAGAAGAGTTCCAATCTAGGGGGGAGGTAACTCTGGGTGACTATAGTTCCGGCAAAGGGCCCTGGGCATGTATTCTTCCGCGGTCTGGCGGTGATGCGGTCGCGGGAAAAAGCTTCCGCGGAGAAAAAGTAGTCCCCAGACTTCAAATACGCTGCATGGTCCGATTGGGTCGAGTGAGGTATCAAAGTGAAGCATTCGTGAAGGGGCATCTAGTCATGGGTGGGTGCATGTAAAATTAGGATTGTTTTCCGAAAATATATAAAGCGGAACTCGGACTTTACCCCTACAATAGGGGTCTGTATTATACAATATAAGGCAAAATGCCTGTATGGGGGAAGGGGTGGTCAAATCTTTTTTTGTGCGCTTTACTATGGCTTGTGGGGTCTCGTTTTTCTCGTCTCGCCAAGAAAATGACAATGGAGCGAATCGGTGAAATTTTGGCGAAAAGTGATCGAGGTCTGCATATAGGCTCATACTGGCTATATGGGGGGAGGGGTGGTCAAATTTTTTTTGTGGGCTTTACTATTAGTTGTGGGGTCTCGTTTTTCTCGTCTCGCCGAGAAAAACACAATGGGAAGGGTTTCGAAGCGAATCGGTGACATTTTTGGAAAAGTACCGGGCAGGGCTGTATATAGGCCTATAGGCTGGCTATGTGGGGGTACAGGTTCAACCTGGGAAATTCACACACGTTCATTGTGATATGGGTTGTTTGGTCTTGTTTTTCACGTCTCGTCATTTAGAACACGATGGGAAGGGTCCTGGAGCGAAACGGTGAAATTTTTGGAAAAGTACCATATAGCCCATATAGTCCTATACTGGCTATATGGGGGTATATGTTCAACCTGGGAAATTCACACACGTTCATTGTGATATGGGTTGTTTGGTCTTCTTTTTCACGTCTCGTCATTCAGAACAGAACACGATGGGAAGGGTCCTGGAGCGAAACGGTGAAATTTTTGGAAAAGTACCATATAGCCCATATAGCCCATATTGTCCCATACTGGCTATATGGGGGTATAGGTTCAACCTGGGAAATTCACACACGTTCATTGTGATATGGGTTGCTTGGATTTGTTCTTCACGTCTACTCATTTAGAACACGATGGGAAGGGTCTCGGAGCGCAACGGTGAAATTTTTGGAAAAGTACCATATAGCCCAAATAGTCCCATACTGGCTATATGGGGGTATAGGTTCAACCTTGGAAATTCACACACGTTCATTGTGATATGGGCTGTTTGGATTTGTTTTTCACGTCTCGTCATTTAGAACACGATGGGAAGGGTCCCGGAGCGAAACGGTGAAATTTTTGGAAAAGTTCACCGAGGCCTGGGTAGGTTCATAGGCCTATACTGCATGACTATGGGGGTATAGGCCCATACGGGGTGGACGTTTTGGGGTCTAGGTGAGCCCCTAATGATCCTACGATGTCGTATGAGGTCTTATTTTGACGCTCCCGTGGAGTTTGTAATGTATCGACTAATGGTTCGTCCGTGTGCAATAGTCTGCGCATGCGCAGTCTGGCCGTAGTATAGAAAGCAGGCATGTTGGGGGTATGTGGGGGGTGTGTTTGGGGTAGAGATGGACCACTATGGGTCCAAATGGCTTGTGGGAGGTGTCAAAGTGAAGCTTGTGTGGGGTAGAGTCAGAATGGCGTGTTTATAAGTGCAAGTAGCGTCAATCTGCGCATGCGCAGTTGGGTGTAACAAGCAAAGTGGCCATTTTGGGGGTGCGTGGAGGTGTGTTTGGGGTAGAGAGGGACCATCCTTGGTCCGATTGTGTCGTGGGAGGTGTTATCTTGTAGCTCTCGGGGTGTACATCCCGATTTGAGGGATGTTCACGTCATCTGTGACATCATCGGTGACGTCATCAGTAGGAGTAGTAGCGAAAGTGGGCATTTTGGGGCAGTGAAGGAAGGTATTTGGTGTAGAGATGGACCATCCATATCTGTCACACATTATACCACATCTTTGTTGTGTTATACCACATCTGTCCTGCATTATACCATATATGTCCTGTATTATACCATACCTGTCCTATGTTATACAATATCTGTCCTGTATTATACCAAATCTGTCCTGTATTGTACCATATTTGTTCTCTATTATACCATATATGTCCTGTATTATACCAAATCTGCCCTGTATTATACAGTATCTGTCCTGTATTATACCAAATCTGTGCTGTTTTATACCAAATCTGTGCTGGATTATACAATATCTGTCCTGTGTTATACCATACCTGTGCTGTATTATACAATATCTGTCCTGTATTATACAATATCTGTCCAGTATTCTGCAATATATGTTCTGTATTATACCAAATCTGTCCTGTATTATACAGTATCTGTCCTGTATTGTACCACATATGTCCTGTATTATACCATATCTGCTCTGTATTATACAATATTTCTCCTCTATTATACCATATCTGTGCCGCATTATGCCATATCTGTCCTGCATTGTACCATATATGTCCTGTATTATACCAATTCTGTGCTGTATTATACAATATTTGCCCTCTATTATACCTTATCTGTGCTGTATTATACCATATCTGTCCTGAATTATACCATATCTGTGCTGTATTATGCAATATCTGTCCTGTGTTATACAATATCTGTCCTGTATTATACCAAATCTGTCCTGTTTTGTACCATATTTGTCCTGTATTATACAATATATGTTCTGTATTATACCAAATCTGTGCTGTATTATACAGTATCTGTCCTGTATTATACCAAATCTGTGCTGTATTATACAATATATGTTCTGTATTATACCAAATCTGTCCTGTATTATACGGTATATGTCCTGTATTATACCAAATATGTGCTGTATTATACCATATCTGTCCTGTATTGTACCATATATGTCCTGTATTATACAATATATGTTCTGTATTGTACAATCGGATAGCCGTTGTCGTGAATAACAACAAGTTCAGCAATGTTCATACAGTTTATTATCCCCAATGTTACATCATACCCAGGCTGGGGGAGCCGCATGGGCATGTTTGGTATGTTCACAGCAAAACAAATTGAAATATCAAACACCATGTTTTATTATTTAACGCACCGTCACATTAGGTACAAGTGTTTACTGAGCTCAAGTCAACGATCAGCATGTAGACATATAGAGTATGTACGGCATGTTATGGTATTCATCAGTGCATGGGTGAAGCATTCAGCCGATGGGGTGGTCGGTCAGCTTGGTAACGAAAAACGTAACATTGGTCACCTTCTCCACTGTCCACTTGGTATTGGGGCGTTGTTGTTGGGCCCATTCCAAGGGATCCACGGTGTCCAGTTTCTCCAGCATCGTCTATAACGGCACTCGGTTAATGATGGTAAACGGTTTGTCAAATACCTGGATGTTCCCGCTCGGGTAAAAGTATCGGACTTGGACTGTTTCCTTATGCTGCAGCACATAACCAAACGCCAGATTCAATCTGAAGCCCGTAGTTTGGTCGTTGAAGATGGCTTCCACGTAGCTACGTAGACGGGCGAGGTCGGTCAGTCGGAAATTGTAGATATCTTGAATAGGGCGATGACGGTTGAAACATTGCCGTATCATAGACCAATGGCGCCGATAGATGTCACTCACTGGATGGGCGTCCTGTAACAGATCGCTAGGAACATTTATTGGCTCGTCCAGAAAATGTTCGATGTTGTCAGGCGTATGACTCGAAACCGTAACGGTGGGGTCCGGCTGGATATCCAGGCTCTTCTGAACTGTGGGTATAGGCGGGCTCTCCGTCATCGCATCACCAGTGGCGTTCGTCTCCCCGGGCTCATCTTCACTAGGTCTGACCCTCATGGGTGCCTCTTTAGTGGAAAATTGTCGCTCATACCGTGGTGATGGACTATGAATCAAACGTTGGTGCTGTCTTAACTGACTGGATCGTTTGAAGAGTTGACCACAACCGTTACATTGTTCCGTCGCGCCCTCGTGGAATGAGCGTTCGTGGCACAGTCAATGATCCTCCCGATTGAATGACCGTGCGCAGGTTGTACAAGTATACCGAGCATCGTTGTGGGTGGAGGCCTCGTGGCGTCGTCAATTATCTAGACGAGTAGAGTGTCTGATGAAACGGCCAAGCCGCTTCCCTTTTATAACACGCTAGCTGGTGATCTGTTTTTAGCACACTCAGTTCAACTATCCCCAAGTCGAGGGCCGAGCCGTGACATCTTCGGTAACCTCCGTGTCTCTTCGGGCACCTCCGTGACATCTTCGGTCACCTCCGTGTCTCTTCGGTCACCTCCGTAACTACCCGGCTGTTCCCGCGTAAACCCGGATGGATCTCCGTGTCTCTTCGGTGACCTCCGTGACATCTTCGGTCACCTCCGTGTCTCTTCGGTCACCTCCGTACCGTCAACGATCAGTATGTAGACATATAGAGTATGTACGGCATGTTATGGTATTCATCAGTGCATGAGTGACGCATTCAGCCGATGGGGGTGGTCGGTCAGCTTGGTAACGAAAAACGTGGCATTGGTCACCCTCTCTACGACCCAATGTGTGTTGGGGTGTTGTTGTTGGCCCATTCCAAGGGATCCACGGTGTCCAGTTTCTCCAGCATCGCCTCTAGCGACGCCCGGTTACTGATGGTAAACGGTTGGTCAAATACCCGGATGTTACTGCTCGGGTAAAAATATCGGGCTTGGTCTGTGTCCTTATGCTGCAGCACATAACCAAAAGCCAGATTCAACTTGAAGGCCGAAGTTTGATCGTTGAAGATGGCTTCCACGTAGCTGCGTAGATGGGCGAGGTCGGTCAGTCGGAAATCGTAGATATCTTGAATAGGGCGATGACGGTAGAAACAGTGCCGGATCATGGGCCAGTGGCGCCGATAGATGTCACTCACTGGATGGTCTTCGTGTAACAGATCGCTAGGAACATTTATGGTTTCTTCCAGGAAGTGTACTTTGCCCTCCACGTCGTACAAAATCTGGCCCAAGGTCTTGTCGTCGGAATTTGACTGTTGAATTAGGGCGACATCATCATCGGCCCTCGTGCGATGGGCGAGAGTCCCCCCTGTTTCGATATTGATGCCTACGGGCTCTTCTACCTGCAAACGTGGCTGCGGAACAGGGTCTCATGTGCGTTGGTGTCGCAGCAACTGACTGGTCAGTTTGAAAAGCCGACCACATTCTTCGCATGGACGCTTGGGTACTTCATGGCGTGCACGTGTGTGGCGCTGTAAATGATCCGGGCGCTGAAACGACAGTGTACTTATCGTACAGTTATACCGGACGGTTCCTTCGTGCTTGGTAGCCTCATGGCGGCGCAAGTCGTGCAGACGAGTGAATGATTTCGAGCACGTAGTACAAGTCAACATCTTGGTGGTTGACAGAGTGTCTGATGAAACGGCCAGGCCGCTTCCCTTTTATAGCACGCTAGCTGGTATCATGTTCGGGCACCTCCGTGTCTCTTCGGTGATCTCCTTGACATCTTCGGTGACCTCCGTGTCCCGTGTCACGTGACCGGAACTGACCTTTGACCCCGGCGCGCAAATGGGCGTCAACTCTTGGTGGTGGTGGTGGGAACTCCCGTGTGGCAGAGCTCTTGGATCGGAGCTCTTGGAGCTTAAAGCCTGTGGAGCTCAGATCTCGGAAGTAACATTTGCATACGACCTCTGTGGGGTCACTTTCGCTTCCGTTCACGTGACCGGAACTGACCTTTGCCCCCGGCGCGCGCGGTGTAAAGGATTCCACCGCGTGGAAACCTTTGCGCGCCGGGTTTCTACCGTCATCGCCCTATTCAAGATATCTACAATTTCCGACTGACTGACCTCACCCGTCTACGCAACTACGTGGAAGCCATCTTCAATGACCAAGCTACGTCCTTCAAATTAAATCTGGTGTTTGGTTATGTGCTGCAGCATAAGGACACAGACCAAGCCCGATATTTTTACCCGAGCAGTAACATCCGGGTATTTGACCAACCGTTTACCATCATTAACCGGGCGTCGCTAGAGACGATGCTGGAGAAACTGGACACCGTGGATCCCTTGAAATGGGCCCAGCAACAACGCCCCAACACCAAGTGGACAGTGGAGAGTGTGACCAATGTTACGTTTTTCGTTACCAAGCTGACCGACCACCCCCATCGGCTGAATGCGTCACTCATGCACTGATGAATACCATAACATGCCGTACATATACTATATGTCTACATGCTGATCGTTGACGTTAAGGAGGTGACCGAAGAGACACGGAGGTTACCGAAGATGTCACGGCTCGGCCCTCGACTTGGGGATAGTTGAACTGAATGTGCTAAAAATAGATCACCAGCTAGCGTGCTATAAAAGGGAAGCGGCCTGGCCGTTTCATCAGACACTCTGTCAACCACCAAGATGTTCACTTGCACAACTTGCCAGAAGACGTTTACTCGTCTAGATAATTTACGACGCCACGAGGCCTCCATCCACAACGATGCACGGTATACTTGTATAATCTGCGCACGGTCATTCAATCGGGAGGATAAATTACTGCGTCATGAGAGGGTACTCCACGCGGGTGCGACGGTACTATGTAATGATTGTGGTCGACTCTTCAAGCGACCCAGTCGGTTTAGACAGCACCAACGTTTGATGCATGCCCCGTCTCTACGGTTTGGGCGACAACTTTCCACTAAAGAGGAGCCGCGGAAGGTCAGACCCAGTGAAGATGAACCCGGGGAGACGAACGCCACTGGTGATGCGATGACGAAGAACCCGCCTATACCCACGGTCCAGGAGGGCCTGGATATCCAGCCGGACCCCAGCGTTACGGTTTCGAGTCATACGCCTGACGACATCGAACGTTTTCTGGACGAGTCCATAAATGTTCCTAGCGGTCTCTTACAGGACGCTCATCCAGTGAGTGACATTTATCGGCGCCATTGGCCCATGATCCGGCACTGTTTCTACCGTCATCGCCCTATTCAAGACATCTACAATTTCCGACTGACCAACCTCGCCCGTCTACGCAGCTACATGGAAGCCGCCTTTAATGACCAAGCTACGTCCTTCAAATTAAATCTGGCGTTTGGTTATGTGCTGCGGCATAAGGAGACAGACCAAGTCCGATACTTTTACCCGAGCAGTAACATCCGGGTATTTGACCAACCGTTTACCATCACGGATAGGGCGTCACGAGAGACGATGCTGGAGAAACTGGACACCGTGGATCCCTTGAAATGGGCCCAACAACAACGCCCCAACATCAAGTGGACAGTGGAGAGGGTCACCAATGTTACGTTTTTCGTGACCAAGCTGACCGACCAACCCATCGGTTGAACGCGTGACCCGTGCACTGATGAATACCATAACATGCCGTACATACTCTATATGTCTACATGCTGATCGTTGACTTGAGCTCAGTAAACACTTGTACCTAATGTGACGGTGCGTTAAATAATAAAACATGGTGTTTGATATTTCAATTTGTTTTGCTGTGAACATACTAAACACACCCAGGGCGGCTCCCCCAGCTTGGGTATGATGTAACATTGGGGATAATAAACTGTATGAACATTGCTGAACTTGTTGTTATTCATGTGGTATAATACAGCACAGATTCGGTATAACTATCTGAGGATATGTTTCTTCAACGGTATCCTGGCCTGCCCGATCACGATTAGAACAAACGGTTCAGAGCGAACATGGCCGAAGATGGAACTTTCTGAAATGGCGACTTCTGATTGGACAAGAGTAGCTGAGAATACATCTAACGGACAGGAACGAATATGACAGATACAAATGGTGGCCTCTGATTGGACAAGAATCTTCTTGAATTGTAAATATACCCAACGCGGCTCCCCCAGCGTGGGTATGATGTAACATTGGGGAGAATAAACTATATGAAAAAACTTCTTGTTGTTGTTGTTCTCTCATGTGTCATCCTTGTTGTTGTTGTTGTTGCTGTTGTTGTTCTCTCTCCGGTCTATGTCATGGCGTTATGTTAGAGTGTTAAGGTGTAACGACGGGCGTTGACGGGCGTCACTGCATTTCGAAGAATTAGTGACAATTCCATGGAATATCAGAGCTTCTGAGCTATTTCACCAGGGCGTTGAAGCATTAAGAATGGCGTTGGTGGGCGTTGCTACAAGATGATACCTCACACGACGCATTCGCACCGCGGATGGTCCATGTCTACACCAAGTAACATCCTTCACTGCTAAAAAATGCCCACTTTCGCTACTACTCGTACTGATGACGTCACCAATGACGTCACAGATGCTGTGGCTATCCCTCAAATTGAGGTCTACACCCCGAGAGCTACAACATGACACCTCCCATGACGCATTCGGACCAAGGATGGTCCATCTCTACACCAAATACCATCCTTCACTGCCCCAAAATGCTCACTTTCGCTACTACTCCTACTGATGACGTCACCAATGACGTCACAGATGCTGTGGACAGCCCTCAAATCGAGGTCTGCACGCCGAAAACTACAAGATGACACCCCACACGACGCATTCGGACTGAGGATGAAGCATCCCTACCCCAAATACCTTCCTTCACTGCCCCAAAATGCACACTTTCGCTACTACTCGTACTGATGACGTCACCAATGACGTCACCAATGACGTCACAGATGCTGTGAACAGCCACCAAATCGGGGTCTACACCCCGAGAGCTACAAAATGACACCTCCCAGGACGCATTCGGACCAAGGATGGTCCATCTCTACACCAAATACCTTCCTTTCACTGCCCCAAAATACTCCCTTTACTTACTACTCGTCCTGATGACGTCACCGATGACGTCACAGGTGACGTGAACAGCCCTCAAATCGGGGTCTACACCCCGAGAGCTACAAGATGACACCTTCCAGGACGCATTCGAACCGTGAGTAGCCCATCTCGACCCCAAATACCTTCATGTACTGCCCCGAAATGGCCACTTTACTTACTACAACCAACTGCGCATGCGCAGATTAACGCGACTTGCACTTAAAAACACACCATTCTGACTCTAACCCACACAAGCTTCACTTTGACACCTTCCACGACCCATTCGAACCAGCGGTCCATCTCTACCCCAAACACACACCCACATACCCCCAAAATGCCTGATTTCTCTACTACGGCCAGACTGCGCATGCGCATATTGACGCGACATGCATTCAAAAATACGCCATTCTGACTCTACCCCACACAAGCTTCACATTGATACCTCACACGACCCATTCGAACCGTGAATAGCCCATATCTACCCCAAACACACACCCACATACCCCCAAAATGCCTGCTTTCTCTACTACGGCCAGGCTGCGCATGCGCAGACTATTGAACACGGACGAACCATTAGTGTAGTCAAGTGCTCCTGCATGAGAGCTTCAAAATAAGACCTCATACGACACCATTGAACCATTAGTGGCCCACCTAGATCCCAACACGTCCACCCAGTATGGATTTATACATACATTGGGCGTATACTCCAGTATATGGGTCTCTATGAGCCTACCCAGGCCTCGGTGACTTTTTCCCAAAATTTCACCGATTCGCTCCGCGACACTTCCTATCGTGTTCTAAATGACGAGACGTGAAAAACAAATCCAAACAACCCTACCGCAAATGTATAGAAGTAGGTTTCCCAGGGGGACAAACCTTGATCCTATACCCCCAGTATGGGACTATATGGGGCTATATGGGTTTCAGTGACTTTTTTCAAAAATTTCACCGATTCGCTCCGGGACACTTCCTATCATGTTCTAAATGACGAGACGTGAAAAACAAATCTAAACAACCCTACCGCAAATGTATAGAAGTAGGTTTCCCAGGGGGACAAACATCGGTCCTATACCCCAGTATGGGCCTATATGGGTCTATATGGGTCTCGGTGACTTTTTTCAAAAATTTCACCGATTCGCTCCGCGACACTTCCTATCGTGTTCTAAATGACGAGACGTGCAAAACAAATCCAAACAACCCTACCGCAAATGTATAGAAGTAGGTTTCCCAGGGGGACACACATTGATCCTATACCCCCAGTATGGGCCTATATGGGTCTATATGGGTCTCAGTGACTTTTTTCAAAAATTTCACCGATTCGCTCCGGGACACTTCCTATCATGTTCTAAATGACGAGACTAAGAAAACGAGACCCCACAACCTATACCGCAAATGTCTACAAGTAGGTTTCCCAGGGGGACAAACATTGGTACTATACCCCCAGTATGGGACTATATGGGTCTCGGCGACTTTTTTCAAAAATTTCACCGATTCGCTCCGGGACACTTCCTATCATGTTTGTCTTGACGAGACTAAGAAAACGAGACCCCCACAACCTATACCGCAAATGTCGAGAAGTAGGTTTCCCAGGATGGTCCTATACCCCCCATACCCCATATAGGCAGTTTCCCGGATTTTTAGATAAAGTCCGTATTCCGTATTTTTCAGGAAAAATTTTACATACACCCACCCTGGAACTAGGGGGAGATAACTCTATTGATAGGCAAGCCCCGTTAAGCCCGGCGACCTATATACCCCCATACCCCATATAGGCATTTTCCCAGATTTTTCGATAAAGTCCGTGTTCCGTATTTTTTTTTTCAGGAAAAATTTTACATGCACCCACCGATGACTGGATGCCCCTTCATATAGGCGTCACTTTGATACCTCACTCGACCCCATTGGACCATTAGGGGCTCCCCTACATCCCAAAACGTCTATTTCCATACCCTTTTCCCACAATTCCCTGTCTGCGCATGCGCAGAATGGGGACAACGCTCGAGCCACTAGTCCAGTCAGATGCCCCCTCACATAGGCTTCACATGGATACCTCATACGACTCCATCGGCCCATTAGGGGCTCCCCTAGACCCCGAAACGTCTATTTCCATACCCTTTGTCCACCGCGCATGCGCAGAATGACGTTATTTCAACCCCACACCCAGCCCATCAGATGCCCCTTCACATAAGCTTCACATGGATACCTCACTCGACCCAATTGGCCCATGAGTGGCTCCCCTAGATCCTAAAACGTCTATTTCCATACCCTTTGGCCACCGCGCATGCGCAGAATGCCGATATTTCAACCCCACACCCAGCCCATCAGATGCCCCTTCACGAATGCTTCACTTTGATACCTCACTCGACCCCATTGGCCCATTAATGGCTCCCCTAGCTCCAAAACGTCTATTTTCATACCCTTGGGCCACCGCGCATGCGCAGAATGCCGATAGTTCAACCCCACACCCAGCCCATCAGATGCTCCCTCACATAGGCTTCACTTTGATACCTCACTCGACCCCATTGGACCATTAGTGGCTCCCCTACATCCCAAAACGTCTATTTCCATACACTTGGGCCACCGCGCATGCGCAGAATGCCGATATTTCAACCCCACACCCAGCCCATTAGATGCCCCTTCACGAATGCTTCACTTTGATACCTCACTCGACCCAATCGGACCGTTTTATCTAGGGACTACTTTTTCTCCGCGGAAGCTTTTTCCCGAGACCGAGACCGAATCACCGCCAAAACCGCTGCCAGACCGCATCACCGCGGATGAATACATTCTGAATACATTCCCTCCAACAATTGGAACTCTCCTGTGTTGGAGGTAGCTTTTGGTCCTTCTGGCGGAACTATAGTACACTTGACCTCTCCTCCTCAAATCCTCCCCTGCATCCAAAGTGTACAGATGGCGCCACCATCGGAAGTTGTGACGTCATAGTTACATCCGGGGAGAATTGGCCTTTAAATCACCTATATATACTACTTATTTCAGTCTCTCTTTGATTGCGTCTGTTCATTTGAACACTATGGGGATGTAAAACACATGATATTTAAGCGGTCCCTAGCCCCGAGTTAAGGGGAATTGGACACAAGTTACGAAGCGTAATAGCCTTAAGGGGAGTCGATGTGTCAGTTACAACTTTTAGGTCAATGTTAACTTTCAAGGTGACTTTGACCCCAAAATCGGGAAATCATTTTTGGGTCAGTATTAACACATTAGAGGAAGACATGTCACATACCAAATGTTTTTTTTTTCTTTTTTTTCAGGGCAGAAAAAAAAGAAATAAGGGATAGAGGCAGTCACGTGCACTCACTTACATTCGAGGGAACTGTAGTGACCGTGACCTCTGAACCCGGGCTGACGCACAGAAGTCAAAGTTCAAGAGGCATTTATCTGCCCCTTCACTTCCTCTTAATATCGTACGAATAGTTATTATATTTCACAGATAATTTTAACTAAATTGATGCAGGTATGATCGTACCGCTGAACCATGTTATCGCCGAATAGAGATAGTTTACCCGGACTCAAACTATCTTAGCCACAATTAAATGTTCCCATCAATAATGCCTGACCGCATACATCACTGATAAGAACAGTTGTGACTACAATTAACCAGGACATCTGATGCTATGCTAGACTGTTGATTGTTATCCCCGATCCATTTCCATTCTACTGATATCCTCTTTCCGCTCGTCATCAGTGTGTAACTTGGATATCTCCGGAAAAATTCGGAATTGAGAATTTTGTTGAATGAAATTCTGCTTTCATAAGCAAAACCGAGTAAGATGTAATAGTGATATTCTCCATATACATTATGATATACAAGCCATCGAACGTAAACCGGAACTTTCCTAAGACCCCTTCCTTCAAAATGGCTAAACTACCATGCAGTTCGAGAAGAGAGTAAATAAGAACAAACAAATTATTCTTATTGTTACATGTAACATGTGAAGATTGTATTGTTTTTATTTATAATAATATTGCTCATTGAATAAACCATGCTGTATAAGGTATACAAAAAAGAAGATGATTAAAATCAAGCTGTACAAGTCTGCATTCAAGAAACTTATTCTGGACTCCTGTACCAAAACCCCTTGTCTTTTAATAATGAGTTATACCAACAGTTAGAATGTGTTTCTATGGGTTCCCTTCTGGGACCACAACTCGCTGCTGTTAATATGCCTACAATAGAACAGATAATTGGCAAACTAATGGAAAAAGATGTTATCAAATTTTATGCCATGATATATAGACAATACACTTATACTAGGGAAACCTTCTGATTTTGTTACGATTCTAAATAAACTCAAGCCATTCGATCAACAGCTTAACTTTACCCACCAAGTGTTTGTGAATTGTAATGATGTACACTTTCTTGACATAAAAATTGGATCAAATGAGACCTCTGTATATAGGAAGTCTACCCATACTGGACAATAATCCCATTATGACAACTTTGAGCCATGGCGTATAATAAAATCGCTTGGGTATACATTCCTTAGCCCATAGATCCCACAAGATCTGTAATAGTACTCCGCTACTTCGAATCTAACTTGATAAATAAAATGTTCATGGGCTGGAATGGCTTCTGCAAAAAGTTGGCTGCAACCACTGAGGGCTGTATCCCTACACACATGTAGAAGAGAACAGTCCACCAGAGTTAACGCGACTGTTGATTGTCCATATACCTTCTCCAGATATTACTCCCTAGTCCGTCATTAATCCATGGCTATATCTGATATACATGATATAATACTGTATACACACGTACATATAGACGAGAACAGTCCGTCAGAGTAAATACGACTGTTGATTGTCCATATACCTTCTTCAGATATTACTCTCTATAGTCCGTCATTAATCCATAGCTATACCTGATATACATAATATAGTACTGTATTCCTACGTACATGTAGAAGAGAACAGTCCACCAGAGATAACACGACTGTTGATTGTCCATATACCTTCTCCAGATATTACCCTCTAGCCCGTCATTAATCCATAGCTATATCTGATATAGTACTGTATACATACGTACATATAGAAGAGAACAGTCCACCAGAGATAACACGACTGTTGATTGTCCATATACCTTCTCCCGATATTACCCTCCAGCCCGTCAGTAATCCATAGCTATATCTGATATAGTACTGTATACATACGCACATATAGAAGAGAACAGTCCACCAGAGATAACACGACTGTTGATTGTCCATATACCTTCTCCAGATATTACCCTCTAGCCCGTCAGTAATCCATAGCTATATCTGATATAGTACTGTATACATACGTACATATAGAAGAGAACAGTCCACCAGAGATAAAACGACTGTTGATTGTCCATATACCTTCTCCCGATATTTCCCTCCAGCCCGTCAGTAATCCATAGCTATATCTGATATAGTACTGTATACATACGCACATATAGAAGAGAACAGTCCACCAGAGATAACACGACTGTTGATTGTCCATATACCTTCTCCAGATATTACCCTCTAGCCCGTCAGTAATCCATAGCTATATCTGATATACATGATATAGTACTGTATACATACCTACATATAGAAGAGAACAGTCCACCAGAGATAACACGACTGTTGATTGTCCGTATACCTTCTCCAGATATTACCCTCTAGCCCGTCAGTAATCCATAGTTATATCTGATATATCTGATATAGTACTGTATACATACGTACATATAGAAGAGAACAGTCCACCAGAGATAACACGACTGTTGATTGTCCATCTTCTCCAGATATTACCCTCTCTAGTCCGTCATTAATCGAAATGATAGGTATATCTGATATACATGATATAATACTGTGTACATACGTACATATGGAAGAGAACAGTCCACCAGAGCTAACACGATTGTTGATTGTTCATATACCTTCTCCAGATATTACCCTCTAGTCCGTCATTAATCGAACTGATATAGGTATATCTGACATTATATGTACGAATATATATTATAGTTCACAGATAAATTGAGATGGATAGGTGCATCGATTATTGTGCCATTGTACGCCGTTACTGCCTAAATACAGACAGTCCCATCCAGGATTGTCCGTAGGATAACCCGGAGACCAATTATTCAGGACATCTGTTGATATACTCGACTGTTGATTGTTATCTCCGATCCATTTCCATTTACCTGATATCCTCCTTCCGCTCGTTCGAAACCAGACACACATATATCCCGCAATCTCGTCTCTTTCTGTCACCGTTTCAAACGACACAAGATTCGATTCTCTTCTTTGACACTCCGTTCTAGCGTTGTCGTAATTTTTCCACCTTGTTCTGTTCGTTTCAAAATAATAACACCCTGTTCCGACTTTTGTAAACTCTGCTGGGCACACTCTCTGTTTAATTCTCTCGGCATCTGTTTTCTTGCAGAGCGACACGATGTTCGACATGTTAGTCTGTAAAGCTCTCACCTCCTTGTCTAAAAGTAGTAGGTAGCCCGCATCCGTCCGGTAAAGTGCCTCACTGCGCATGCGCAGGATTTATTTTGGGGGCGTGGCTATGTGTGTGCGCATGCGTGAGATTATGCAAATGAGTTATATGCAAATGAGGTCATTGGGTATATTCAAGATGGCGGCTTGTTTTAGTATGGGAGGGTGGTTTGGATTCAAGATGGCGGCTTGTTTTAGTATGGGAGGGGGGGTTTTCAAGATGGCGGTTTGTTTGTGTGTGTAATGGGTTTTTCAGGAGGGTGGTTTGGATTCAAGATGGCGGCTTGTTTTAGTATGGGAGGGTGGTTTGGATTCAAGATGGCGGCTTGTTTTAGTATGGGAGGGTGGTTTGGATTCAAGATGGCGGCTTGTTTTAGTATGGGAGGGGTGGTCGTGTTCAAGATGGCGGCTTGTTTTAGTATGGGAGGGTGGTTTGGATTCAAGATGGCGGCTTGTTTTAGTATGGGAGGGTGGTTTGGATTCAAGATGGCGGCTTGTTTTAGTATGGGATGGTGGTTTGGATTCAAGATGGCGGCTTGTTTTAGTATGGGAGGGTGGTTTGGATTCAAGATGGCGGCTTGTTTTAGTATGGGAGGGTGGTTTGGATTCAAGATGGCGGCTTGTTTTATTATGGGAGGGTGGTTTGGATTCAAGATGGCGGCTTGTTTTAGTATGGGAGGGTGGTTTGGATTCAAGATGGCGGCTTGTTTTAGTATGGGAAGGGTGGTCGGCTTCAAGATGGCGGCTTGTTTTAGTATGGGTGGGTGGTTTGGATTCAAGATGGCGGCTTGTTTGTGTGTGTAATGGGTTTTTCCCCAGCCCTCATTTGCATATGTTCTTTTCAAGATCCCCAGCATGTCACTCGTTGGATTCAAGATGGCGGCTTGTTTTAGTATGGGCGGGGTGGTCGGATTTAAGATGGCGGCTTGTTTTAGTATGGTGTGGGTGGTCGGCTTCAAGATGGCGGTTTGTTTGTGTGTGTAATGGGTTTTTCCCCAGCCCTCATTTGCATATGTTCTTTTCAAGATCCCCAGCATGTGACTTTCCCGATGCCCAGCCCTCATTTGCATATGTGTTTCAAGATCCCCAGCCTGTCACTTTCCCGATGCCCAGCCCTCATTTGCATATGTGTTTCAAGATCCCCAGCCTGTCACTTTCCCGATCCCCAGCCCTCATTTGCATATGTGTTTCAAGATGGCGGCTTGTTTGTGTGTGTTAGGGGTGGTCGTGTTCAAGATGGCGGTCTGTTGTCCGCTGAAAATATGCAAATGAGGTCAATGGGTTATAAAAGGAGTTCATTTTTAGGGAAAGGTCAGTATTCAATGCATTACTCTGCGTACTACTGGGACTTACTTGACTTGACCAGCCTGCCTGTCTCTCTCTGTCAGCCTGCCTGCTTGCTTCACCTCTAGCTACCCAGCCAGCCACCCAGCTATAGTCATGACGTCATCATCATTATTTTTAGCGAGGCTTGACAAGCACCGTCTTCGTTTCATGGATGAGATGAAGCATGTGGATGAATTATGTGATTTCCTTATGGCGGAGGAAAACCTACTCCTGGAACAGAGTGTCGAAGAAATCATGGCGGAGAAAACCCCTTCAGCCCAAAACACAGCCCTCATCCATGTGGTACGGCAATTTACCTACTATGGATTTCTAGCCTTCGTGGAGGCGTTGAATATCACGGGAAATGCTGAACTAGCACATTTACTTGAAGCCGACGACGACGTTATACAAGATGAAGAGATCTTAGTGATGGACACTATCCGTACAGCCAGCAAACGTACGCACTCTACCCCAGAGAGTACTACATCTGCTAAACGCGCTGGCCGCCCCAAACGTCCCCGTTTAACACCGTTAGTAATACCAGTGATTGAGGCGCCAGTCGTAGTACCCCAGCAAGTGCCTGTGAAACAACAACTTCCTATGTCTGTCCAGGAGATCAACAATCTGATCGAAGCGGCTCACCAGACAGCCCACAAGAACATTTGGGAGCTTTCACCTTATTTGACGGTGAGTGTCAAAGACGAAGAAGTGCATTTTAATTCAGCGGGGTTTAATGACAGACCTGGTAAACATATTACCCTGAACTTGGACACCTGGCAAAAACTGGAGGCCCTTGATTACGCCATCGATGCGATTATTCGTGACCAGGGGAATAACGAAGCGAAATTACATGTGGCTGACGACATCTATGTGAGTTGTGCTTATTTCAATGACCAGCTCCTCGTTCATATTCGAAAATGGCGAAAACGCTTAGATACGCAAGAGCTGGTGGCTTGTCCTCAAGGTGTCACATTGAAATTAACAGCGTGGCGGGAGTTGCAGAGTCTTGCCAGTACAATTAGGCAAACTCTGACCTATCAGGTGTCGACCTATATAGCTGAGAAGTACATCGAGACAGTCCTGCAGCTCATCAGACCTCACCTGAACACTCTGGTGGCCTCATACGCGGACCTCACTGAAGCACTACAGGCTGTGACCGAGATGGAAATTACTCTGGCAGTGGTAGCGGCTTGTCCTTCCAAAATTCCACGTGAAGAGGTTGTGACGTACATCTATACCCACCAAGGACAGAAAGATGATGATGAATTCAAACAAGTCTTGTTGAAGAACTATTGAGAACAAGGAAAACATGTATTGATCTGGAGACATTGTATTACAAAAATTCAGAGTTTTTTTTTTTTTTCACTGTTAATTGTATTTAAAATTCAATACTTACATATAATTGGTATTAAATTCAATTGTGAATACGTTCATTGTGTGTTAATAAAAAAATATGTAGAAAATTAAAAAAATGTGTTCTTTTTTCCTTTTTAATAGTCAAATAGCTCCAAAAACGTCTATTTCCATTCTTGCGCATGCGCAGAATGCTGATAGTTCAACCCACACCAGTCCATCAGATGGCCCTTCATCTCACCTTCACATTGATACCTCACTCGGCTCCATCGGGCCACTAGGGGTGCCCCTAACACCAAAAAGGTTATTTTGCAGTTCGATAGCAAAACCTGGTGTACGAGGATTATTTTTATTTTGCAGGTAGTGGGTCGAGTGAGGTGTCAAATTGAAGCTGACGTGAAATGTTTCAGATTGATACCTCACTCGACCCCATTGGACCACTAGGGGCACCTCTAACCCAAAAAAAAGGTGTTTTGAAGATTACGCATGCGCAGAATGCTGATAGTTCAACCCACACCAGTCTATCAGATGCGCCTTCACGTTACCTTCAATTTGATACCTCATTCGACCCGATTGCACCATTAGGGACGCCTCTAACCTCAAACAGGCTATTTTTGAAGATTGATATTTTTCATATTATCTTCGCGCATGCGCAGAATTACCCTAATTCAAGCCCACACCCAGTCTATCAGATGCTCCTTCACGTCACCTTCAATTTGATACCTCACTCGACCCCATTGGACCACTAGGGACGCCTCTAACGCCAAAAAGGTTATTTTGCACATCGATATCAACATCTGGTGTACGAAGTTTTTTTTTTTTTTTTTTTTTTTGGCGGTAGTGGATCGAGTGAGGTATCCAATTGAAGCTGACGTCAAATGCTTCACAATGATACCGGACTCGACCCGATTGGCCCACTAGGGGCACCTCTAAAGGTATTTTGAAGATTGATGTTGATTGATGTTGATATTGATGTTTGGCGTTAGAGCCGCCCCTAGTGGTCCAATCGGGTCGAGTGAGGTATCAATGTGAAGCATTTCACGTCAGCTTCAATATGATACCTCACTCGACCCTCTACCTGAAAATAAAATTTAAAACCACTTTTCCATCCGAAGGACGGGTTTGTCACTTCAGATTTTCTTTGTTATTGTTTTGAAAAAAAAAAAAAATTTTTGAAAAAAATTTTTTGGGGGAAAAAGATGCTGGCAGCTCGTGTTAGTTTGGTGTGCATATGAAAAGAAGTTTTTCTCTTTCGGAAAGATGGATTGGCCCTCAAAAGGGCCTTTGGATAGTGTCACACGAGAGGCACGGTATATTTGCTTCACAGCACCTCTCCGGCGTCAATGCATCGGCAATTCACTATGTCGTAGTTTCTTTTGTCTGGCAATCTCTTCTTCCAGTACCGTCATTGTCGTCTCCATTTCCAACTTCGCTTCCATCATGTCGATAATTTGTTCGTTGAGGTATGATATCTCATCTTCCAGTACCGTGATTGTCGTCTCCATTTCCAACATCGCTCCCCTCATGTCGATAATTTGTTCGTTGAGGCGTGATATCTCAGCCGAAGTGGTTATACTTTCAGTGTTTGCAGTGGAGGTGGTTATTGTTGCAGGTCTAGTAGTTAACCATCCGCTGTCTTGTTCTCCATCACGGGTGTCGGCCTCGTTATTTTCTTGTATGTCCTCCATTCTGTTGTTGTCTTGTTCTTCTCGGGTAATTATCTCTCTATGTTCTTCTGTACCCCTATTCCTTGCATCTCTAGGATGATGGGTGAGCAAGGCTCGTGGTAAACTCATGATGCGTAGAAAAAAACTCATGATGTGTAGTTGTTAATAAATGTGTGAACATACACGTTATTTATAGTCGGCTGTGTGTGTGTGTGTGTGTGTTCAAAATGGTGGCTTGTTTGTGTAGGTTAAGGGTGGTCGGATTCAAGATGTCGGCTTGTTTGTGTATGTTAGGGGTGGTCGGTTTCAAGATGGTAGCCAATATTTCACTTTCCCGATCCCCAGCCTTCATTTGCATATTTGTTGGTAGCAGGTGCGTTGCCGGTGTGAGTGAGTGATCCCCAGCATTTCCCGATCCCCAGCAATTCACTTTCCCGATCCCCAGCCTTCATTTGCATATTTTCAAGATGACAGGGGATTTTGAAAATATGCAAGTGAGGTCAATGGGTGCACCTCCACGAAAAAAAAAAAAAAAAGTTCCGGCAAAAAAAAAAAAAAAAAATGTATTCATGCGCGGTGATGCGGTTTGGCCGTGGTTTTGGCGGTAATTCGGTTTCGGAAAAAAGCTTCCGCGGAGAAAAAGTAGTCCCTACATAAAATGGTCCGATTGGGTCGATTGAGGTATCAAAGTGAAGCTTATGTGAAGGGGCATCTAATGGGCTGGGTGTGGGGTTGAACTATCGGCCTTCTGCGCATGCGCGGTGGTCGAAGGGTATGAAAATAGCCGTGTTGGAGCTAGGCAAGCCCCTAAGGGTCCGATGGGGTCGAGTGAGGTATCAAAGTGAAGCTTATGTGAAGGGGCATCTAATGGGCTGGGTGTGGGGTTGACATATCGGCCTTCTGCGCATGCGCGGTGGCCCAAGGGCATGAAAATAGACGTTTTGGGATCTAGGGGAGCCCCTAATGGTCGAATGGGGTCGAGTCAGGTATCAACGTAAAGCCTAGGTGAAGGGTATTTGATGGCTGGGTGGCTGCATGTAAAATTTTTCCTGAAAAAAAATACGGAACACGGACTTTATCGAAAAACCTGGGAAAATGCCTATATGGGGTATGAGGGGTATATAGGTCGCCGGGCTTAACGGGGCTTGTCTATCAACAGAGTTATCTTCCCCTAGTTCCAGGGTGGGTGTATGTAAAAATTTTCCTGAAAAAATACGGAATACGGACTTTATCCTAAATTACGGGAAAATGCCTATATGGGGTATGGAGGTATAGGACCATCCTGGGAAACGTACTTCTATACATTTGCGGTAGGGTTGTGAGGTCTCGTTTTTCTTTCCAAAGCACACCCAACTAACGCCAGCTCCCAGCATTCTTTTTCCCCAGGCCAGATAGGGTTAACAATGAAAAATATAGAATCGCTCTATATACATGTGTGTCGGGCTAATATTTTTATCATTGTTCAGTATGGCATCGCCGGGCAAAGAGCTCGCGTTCTTTCAAGTCACGTCTAAGGTGCTTCTTATTGTATATCAACATGAATTACACCTTATCGAAGAGCACCCGATCGAAGTGAAATTAATTTTAAGCCTGGACGGGTGGAGGCAATTGACACGTGTCTTACAATCCAAAGAACCCGAAGTCGATTTTATGCCTGTCGGTGTGAATGTGTATCTACGGCGGAGTAGAGAAGTTTCATTTTTTTCTCGGTTAGAGCAGTGTGGCGGTCACGGGATTGTGCTTTGGCCAGCATTATGGGCGGCGCTGAAAACTGTCATTACAGACGTGGACGATGTACTCTATCCGCACACTCAATCGATCATGACTCGTACCCTCACCTCGGAGTGTACCCTAATAATATATTCAGATCGCATCGATCTCATTGATGATGATTCCCGTTGCTGGGGCTCACCTGAGCCCGCCCGTGTGACATTATCTTCCGAAGGCTGGACGACCTTGAAACGCGTGTTATTCGGTGATTTGAATGGCGATGGCATTTACCTGGATCACGATGTATACATTTTTCGCGGCCCTTATTTCGCCCGATTGATCTCTCTCAAACGAGGCGGATTTACACTCGAGCCCGAACTATGGACGGCTTTGCAACACAGTGTGCCTGTGGTGGATAAAATATTCTCTGCACACGACCCGCCTCTCACAGAATAGTATAAATACCAGGGAAAGAGACAGAGTGTGTATCAGTTGGACATAGAGAGCAAGCAAGCATGTCGCTACCACTACGAGCCATTCTGCCTCTTACACCCAGTGTGCGCTTATATGTGTATGCGGATAAAATAAAACTGGCGCAAGACGATCTAGCTATTTATTGGACCCCCGCTGAAATGCTATGGAATCCCGTGACACTACAGCGTGATGGATGGAATAAGTTTAAACGGGTAATCAGCGGGGAATTGAACGGAGAGCTCGTTCACCTGGATAATGCCATGTACGTCTATTTCCTACGACCCCACTGTATACGGATAGGTCGGTACAAAGATACGCGCAGTATCAGCCTAACTCCCTCTCTGTGGGCAGCCTTGAAGACAATAATGCCTATTGTCGACCAGTTAATGTCACCCGACGATCGATCCCCTGAGCAATTAGCGTGGGTTCGTGCTATAGAAGAGGCGTTCGCTGAACCGGGTGAAAGACTAGCAGAATTTTGTTTCTGTAAACCAGCTCCTCCTACAGTCGGAAAAAAAGGCCTATATGTATAGAATGCAGAGCGGCTAGAGGGTCAGTATCACCCTGGGACGAGACGGACGGGGCGAACTCAGTATCACCCCGGGAAGAGATCGACGGACCTGGGACGGAGACGAACGAAGTGCGTGATGCGGCGGCAGCGGCGGGAAAACAAGGAAATTCACCAAGTATTAACTGATTTGTATTATAATCCAACGAGTGCAGCTGCCTATAGTGGTGTGGGGGCATTGACTCGAGCGGCCCCAGGGATCAGTCGAAGTGAAGTTCGAGACTGGTTAAAAACCCAAGATACGTACAGTTTACATCGAGCTGTCCGACGTCATTTTCGTCGTAACCGGGTCATTGTGGGAGGGATCGACGCGCAATGGCAGGCGGATTTAGTGGAAATGAGTCGATTTGCCCTGACAATAATGGAAATCGATACATATTGACCTGTATCGATATTCTATCGAAATATGCCTGGGTCCTACCCGTGCGTACCAAAACAGGAGAGAATCTCATAGCCGTGTTTCAGCAGATTTTCAAGACGGGGCGCAAACCTCTTTATTTACAAACAGATGAAGGCACAGAATTTCTCAACCGACCCTTTCAAGCCTTTCTTAAGAAAAAGAAGGTATTTTTTTTCACACCTATAATGAGACGAAAGCATCGGTAGTGGAACGCTTTAATCGCACCTTCAAAGGACGCATGTACAAATATTTTACGGCTCAAAACACGCGACGCTACCTGGATGTACTTCCTCAACTGGTGCAAGGCTACAATCGGGCTTATCATCGCAGTATCCAGCGAGCCCCCCGGACTGTGACGGAACGGAACGAACATCAAGTTCGTGCTACGCTGTACTCCTCCTCCAGTCCACCCTTGACGGCACCCCGTTACAAACGGGGAGATACGGTACGGATCAGTAAAGTGAAAGGACAATTTGAGAAAGGCTATTTACCCAACTGGAGTGATGAACACTTTGTCATCGTGCGCCATAAACCTCGACAACCCCACGTCTATCAACTGGAAGATTTACAAGGCGAGAGACTGCAAGGCACGTTTTACGAGGCAGAATTACAACCCATAGTGAAAACACCGAAAGACTACTACACGGTGGAGAAGATTTTGAAAACGGAACGTCGACGTGGGATTCCCTATCATTTCGTCAAATGGCAAGGTTGGCCTCGTTCCTTTAATTCCTGGGTATCCGGCCGTGACATGAAACGTCTATAAATGCTAACGCCTATCACCACCCGCCTTCAGTGTAGGACTGTACCATGGAGAGTGCACGTCGTCTACCCGTACTGTTAAGAACACGAAAAGCACAAGTCGGTACTGTGGTGTGTCTAGTCGTGGTGCTGGGTACGTTATTTACCGGTGTGTTCTATGATTTGGCGACCGTGATATCCTGTTTCAACACCCTGCGTTCTGCATCAGTGACCACCACCACCCCACGGCCTACACCCACCCAGACGTCAAGGGTACGGCACGTGTCAACGCAGACCCCTACGTCTACTCCAGCCCTCAAGTTACTCCCCTACATCCACCCCACCACGACCACCCGTACTACGACGACTACTCATCCATCATCATCATCCCTGAAAAGCGAGCCTTCCACTCTACCCGCTAGTACCACTACGACACCGCTCAACAGTTTTGAAGTGGACCCCCGTGAATCACACCGTTTACCCCGACAACGGTTTCCCTTCCAGTACTATCCCCTGCGCCGCCAGCCCCGACACCTGGGAGGTGGAAAACGGTAAATCATCCCCTAAAAAAAGAAACGATGGACCCACGATGGCAGCATCCCTTCACGTGCCTCATCGCTGGACCGACGGGGTCGGGAAAATCACATTTTGTTCAACGTCTCATCCAACATGGGGCCGCCCTGATTTCACCGCCTCTAGCGCGTATCCTGTGGTGTTATGGCGCTTGGCAGCCCGCGTACGAGGCACTGGCCCGTGTCCCAGGACTCACTTTAGTGGAAGGTTTACCGCCTGAAGACATACCCCCAGACACCTTAGTGGTGGTAGACGATCTCATGACGGAAACGGACAGTCGAATCACCCGTCTCTTTACCAAAGGCAGCCATCATCGGCGGTTGAGCATTATTTACATCGTACAGAATCTTTTCAGTAAAAATAAAGAACACCGGAACATTAGTTTGAATGCTCAGTATGTGGTGTTATTCAAAAACCCCAGAGACGCGTCACAAATTACTCGCCTGGCTCAACAGATGTACCCTAAGAACACGGCCTTTGTACGAGAAGCCTTTGAAGATGCCACTCAACCTGCGCATGGATATCTCCTCATCGACTTGAAACAAGACACGCCCTCCCCTCTGCGATTGCGTACCCTGATTTTTCCCGGTGAACTACAGACGGTGTACACCCCCAAATGAGAGGATAAAAGAAGAAGACAACGGTGGCTAGCCTTCATTCAAGCATCATGTCTGCACGCGTACGCAAGCACGCGCCCGCTCTGCGGGTATTACGCAGCGCGCCTCCGGAAGTGGGCCGGGCCCTGGTGCGCGGCGCGGATCGGGATTTGGTCCGGTGTTTGTGTGAAGTCGCTCATAATGTATTAAAAGGCAATGTCCCCCTGAGTCCTCTGCAGAAAGGGAAATTGCAACGGCACAAGGCGGGTCTCCGAACGCTGGTCAAGAAGACGGGCAGTGTCAAGCAGAAGAAACAAGTGTTACAGCGAGGTGGATTTCTCGGCGCACTCTTGGCTCCCTTAGCCGCTACTGTACTAGGCCCGTTACTCGGGTCCATCTTGGGACGCTAACGGTATGGAGCATACGAAAAAAATGATGCTGGTCGAACCTCGACTGTTACAGAGTTTACAATCTCCCTATCCCGTCCCGGCCACCGTGCAAAACCTCCAGTCTCTGGATGAAGAGATGAATAGTATACTGCAACGTCCATTGCCCGATCACGAGAAAATTCAACTCTACCATCATACGCTGAACCGGTACCAGACGTTTATGGATCAATATAGAGGAAGTAGTACTAGTAGTAGTACACTACCCAACACTACGCCCACTACATCCCCTCCACCACCACCGTCATCCTCGGCCTCACCTGAGCTGGAACAGGAAGTATTGGCCAGTGTGCCTAAAGCCTACAAGACCAGGGCCCGTTTATTGTTGGATCGGGTGAAACAGAATGCCGATATGGATTGGAATGCGGAAGGAAACCTACTGATTCGCAATCAAGTGGTGCCGGGGTCTCATATCACGGATTTAATCAACGATATGGTGCGTTCTCGCAAACACTCTAATCCACCGGGCTGGGAAGCCTTTGCTCAGGGGTTAAAAGACACGCACACCCCTCAAGAATTGGTAGGCAATCGTGAACGCTGGAAGTGGATGCAAGCCCCTTCTCGACGTCTCCCCACTACCCGGGAACGTGGTGAATGGCAACCGCACACGCCACCCACAACACCCCCACGGCGGCCACCTACTTCGTCACCTGTTTGGATGCAAGCGCCCTCTCGACTTTCCCCTATCTGGGAACGTGGTGAATGGCAACCGCACACGCCGACCAAAACACCCGCACGGCGGCCACCTACTTCGTCACCCTTTTACCACGCCATCCCCTGCAAAGCCCCAGAGCTAAGTCACCGCGACGGTCACAACGCCGAGGTCAGGCGCCCAAGGGTTGGGAACCTTACTAAGGACACACAAATAACTCCTATAAAACCCCGGTGCAGAAGCCAGAAAGTTCAGTCGTCATGTTTTACCTGACGTTGCCCAGTAATAGCTCATTCGACGTGTTTCCTGAGAACACCTTGACCAAGTATGTCACGCAATTACCCCAACCGTTACATTTACCGGGACGCTGGGAATGTGGACTGGTGGATATTCAATCCCCTTATTCATGGTACAATGTACAAGACGGAGAAGTATGGTACGAAGTGACCTACGAAGATAAAGTCTACAAACTCATTCTCCCCCAAGGCCAATACGATACACCGCAGACGTTCATACAGGCGCTGAATGGCTTGATGAAGTACAAGGCCCTAAAGTTCAGCACGGGTGCTGCAACACACCTGATATCCTTGAACATCAAGAGAGAGATATTGTTCGATGTCAACGTACACAACGACAGGAGCTCTATCATGCTGACCGCTAACGCGAATGTGAAACTCAGTCCTATGCTACAGCAAATGTTAAGGATGCCTCACTCCGTCTACAAGGGGGGCCACCATTGTCAACGGGGATTATTTGATGGATATGAAAGTAGGTATGTACGCACTGTACGTCTACTCGGACGCCGTGGACAGCCATATTGTGGGTGATGTGAACACACCTCTGTTACGGGTGGTGCCCATTACCAAGACGTATGGCGAACAAGCCACCGAGAGCTTCAACCATATCATGTACCTGCCCGTAC